>OX328125.1:44905365-44988644 GCA_946811695.1 Gonocerus acuteangulatus
ATATGAACATAAAATGTTTTTATAACCTATTTTCATGATTTAAAATGATTCTTGCTGTTTTGATAATTCTCTTTCGTAATTGTGTATATTTATTTTTTAACTGAAGAAGGCTACAAAGCAGCATGGAAAAACGTTCGAAATATAGACTAGTCTGAAAATCTGACTTTTTGTCTTAGCCAAATCCCATCCATTCCATGACTTCTTATCGCGTCAACGACTAACTGTCTGCATATCAACAGAATTTATGTTCTTCTATGAGTTGCTCAACAGATTTTATTTCCAAATTTGTGAGTATACCCACATTCCTAAACATATCTCTCTATCTGTTTTCTTCGGCTTTGATCAAAACGAAATTGTAATGCAAAAAAAAAAAAATATTATTTTTACAGTACTAATCTAAATTATGAAATTTCAATAATCATCGCGGGGTTTTATTGTATTTGAAGAATAGAATAAAAACGATCAAATAATTAAAATAAATGAAATTTTAAATAAATATAAGCTGTTACAGATTTCTTCTTATTTACATACAAGTGAGAAAACATTTAACGGAGGTTATTCGAGCTCAGTGGGAAAATATTCTTTAATAGAGGTAGGTACAAAATGATTTGGACGGTGAGATATTTAACACAAGTGGTACATGAGACACAGTGGTGGTTAAACAGTCGGTCATATTAAGCAGTGGGTAGCTGAGTACGGCCGGATGCAAATATATTGTGAACGGTAGATTGGCTAGGATAATTTTAGTTCAAATAAACTAAAAATGTTTGAGTGGGGAAAATTTTTAACAAGTATTGTAGAAAACTTTTAGAAATAATCCCACATAGGGAAAGTTAAATATATAATCATTTAGTATCATATAATTTAATTGGTTTTTTGGTAGCTCTCAATTGTGAGTCAAAATGAACAAATGGACTTACCTGCTGCATCCAGTCTGTCAATTAAAGAAACTCGCTGATATTGTTAAGTCTAGTTAGGACGAGGATAAAAGTGTATAACGCATAGCTCGTATAATCTCACTTTATTCTCCTCATCACATTCTCCTCATCACATTCTTCCTCTTTCTACAAACATCATATTACAATATGACGTCATAGGACCCTTGCAGATATGAGACACCAGGCTTAGGAATTGGGAATTTGAGGATAGCCCATTCTCTGGTGTTTCCAGCAGCAAAATCAGTGATGAAACCTAGCGTGAGGAATCGCCTGATCAAAGCCTCAACCCGTAGAACAGGCCCCTGAGAGCTGTGGAAAAGCCGGACCATGTGCCACGAAATCTGTCTCTCAACAGACGTCCTTCCAGACTGAGCTTTGCTTGGAAAATGAGCAAAGCTCATTGATGCTCTGGCCAACATGGACTTGTACGCCATATAAGGGTAAATATAGTCCCTGTTTCGAGAATTGACTGTACAAAGAAATAAGTACTACTTCTTCATAATTTGAAAAAAATCGGACCGAATTTACCGAACGATTTGAATGTTTGGCGTAAATGTATTTGTTACATATTTTTATTTGATTAAGTGGTTGTCAACAAATTAAGACATTTACAGGACACAGGCGAGCAGCCACAGATTCTAATCTTACAGGTGCAGTTCCGAATCCACCATTAGGCGAGAGGACTCTTTTTGTGATTGGCCCACTCAATTCACTACCTCGTCCTCACAAGTTGCTAGGAAAGGACAGCAATTAGGTGATGACCGGCATTGAAAAATATCTCACACCTAGCCAAACATTTCTAGTAATCCATTGTGGAAACGCATTTTTTATGGATATTCTTTGATTTAAAATTGTCGTAATATAACACATGTATATAGGCGCTAGTAGTAGAAAGTGTTTTAATTCAATGGAACGTTAATTACATATTTGAAGACCAATAAAGTATATAAGCTTCGTAAATTTGTTCAGTTATCCTACTGAAATATGTTGTAGGTGAAATTATTACTATGGCAATTCATCACAAAAAAAAAACTAATATAATAAATACAATATTGTAAATCCTGAGATTAATAATATACACTACAAAGAGGCATTCACCTTCACCTAAGAAGGTGAAGTTAGAAGTGAATCATTTATAGGAATACAAAATTGCTTCAATCAATAGCGAACTAGGCCTAGAACCTTGCAGTTCACCGTCCAAGATCAAGGTTATCACTCTTTCCTTTTTATGCTGTCAAAACACAGCAAAAACATTTATTTTTATTCTTAAATATAATCTATGTCTTTTGGCGTATTTCCTATTTACCTTGTATGTAAGTATATATCAGGTCATCCCATAAGTAAGAGAACGTTCTCCTGGTCTGTGACCATTCAAGACCAAAATGGACTAAGTCCAAAAATGGTGCTACGGGTGGTGTTGGTGGCCTGGGGCCCTTCAGGCTTCCCCGGTTACAGACGTAGTGGCGTTTGTTGGATACTCTGGGTCAGTTTGCCCAGGTCTCTGGTGACTAACCAACTCGGGGTGGAAGCTAGAAAAATAGGTATTCCCTTTCCGGGGATGCGTCCGCAAGCTTGCGACATACGAGGGAAGACATATGTGCGGGGGCATCCGCATCTTTGTGTCGGCGGGAGGATGGATAGGTGAGAGATTGTTGGAGGCTTAAAAAGCTGGGTACGTCTCTTATCGTTCCCTACCTCCTTCGGCGTACACAATGTCAGAAGAAGACCAATCTTCCCAAGATAAAAAGTAAACAAAACTATAAAGGTTTGTTGAAAGAATAGGAAGACCTTCCCGAGAGGCTGTTGGTTGTAGAAATGGAATAAGACAAGAGGAGAAGAATGAGAGTCCTCCATTGAAGAGGTGTAAATAGTAATTGGGTCACACTCACCTAGCTCTTTACACAGCTTTAATTTGGCCAGCATTAATTAGACTCACCTTCCCGGCCACAACCACAAGGATAGGTATTAATTAAATGTACGAAGGCTGTATACTATCGTCTTTACAATTTGTGAAAATCGCATAATTATGAGAAGATAAAAATTCTAGTTATCGAAAGCTTGGAGTTTTTATTTATTAAGAGTTTTGCAACTTTTGGCGATTTACTCTATACCCATGTATCATGATACCACAAAAATACCTTTTACAAATTTTTCATATAAATATAATATAAAAATTGATGTAATATATTAATATTTGGAAGTCTTGGAATACGAGCAGTGAATATTTTGTTTTGACATTTTGCGAAAAGTGTAAACGCCTTCTTCAAAGTCCTCTCAAATAAAAGAGAGATTTTGGGCACTACCCCGTGTAGAATATGCAACACAACTCTAATTGTCAAACATATACTCACTGACTGTGGACAATATAGCAAATCAACCGTCCCCTACAACTTACACGACTTACTGACGGAAGTTAGTACATACATTCAAACACTCCTAACACATTTAAAACATTTATATGAAAATATAACTACGTATTTTTAAGAAAATGTTTCTTCTTCTTTTGGTTTTTATACTAAATAATGACTTTGTTTCATGATTTTTGTTTTCATATTTTTAGGACCAACTGACCGAAACTAACTGACTTTTATTCTGTCATTTTTATGAGTCCATCGCCTCCGTAGCGGAACTCAGAATAAAGAATAAATAACAGCCAAGTCTTAGCGGAAATCTCCTCTTTCTCATTCTATCTCTCGATATTTTTTCTTTAAGTTTTTCCTATTACACCAAAAGGTTTTCTTTTTTTTTTTCGAGAAGGCTTTTTTCATTTTTCCTGCCACTTTGGTCTATTCTGTTTTTCTTTGGTTCTTCTGATGTAAATTCCAAATCGTCCACTTTGCGTATGAAGGTATCTCTCTCTATACATGCCTGTCTAACTTATGTTTACGTTTCTCAAGTCCTTTCGAATTTAGTCAAGCAAAGATGTTGAATTCGTTGGTATAGTTACATAGTTTATTATTATCTTCGATAATCGATTTTTAGGTAGTCTGGTGAGATTAACAAGGAATTTCATGCGTATTTTCTTAATGTACATTTAATTGTATATTTATTTATGTATATGAATATATATATATATATATATATATATATATATATCTGTACCCGATCTACTGTTCACAAAATTGTTCGATTTAGACGAAATTAGGCACAAAAATACTTTGGCCAAAACGAACGACCAAATTCTTCAATCAGCCAAATCCGCCCACCGAAATAATTTTTTTCTGTGAATTTCGCACAAGAAAAATTGCTAAGCTTTTTAATATAAAGGCGGGAATAATCGAAAGAAACCGTTTTCACTTAAGTAACCGACGATAGTCTGAAAATGCTGCCGCCACTGAAATGTACACCATGCTAAGTTGCACATCGCGTAGCACACAACGTCGCTCACATTATATCAACAGAATGGTGACCGTGAGAATGACTTGAGACTCTGGGAATCCAGTTGCTATGACTTGAGACTCCGGGAGTCAAGTTGCTATGACTTGAGACTCTGGGAGTCCAGTTGCTATGACTTGAGACTCTGGGAGTCCAGTTGCTATGGCTTCTTATAAGTATTGCTTAACCAGTGACCTAACCAGAATTGCACACTGGATACTCGTATATCAATCAGAACACTCGTTTGGGACACACTGATTAGTGTTGTGTTGTGATTAGCCTATCCCCTCATAGTGTTGAGTTGAAATGATTGATGTTGTGCCGACATAGTGGCAGAGTAAGGCATTTCACCAGCCCTGAACCGGTTGGCTAACTGAGCCAGGAGCAAGTTACATAAGCCTTTAAGTCATGAAGCTTTAAAGTTTATTAAAAATAAATAAAACCTGAGGTTTCTTTTCGAAGGAGAATGACTGAGAATTTCTTTTATAAACTTGACTATAGAAGTGGTGAAAACACCTTTTTTTTTATAAATTTATTTATCCTGTACTTACAACAATGTATAAAATACTTTTCTGGTAAATGATTGAAAGATTACATTGGCATGAATTTACATGAAGTGGGATGCTGCACAGTTGCAGTACCCACTAGACGTCTATGGTTCTAATTTCAGAGGAACTACATAATCTATACTTGGTCTGTAGGCCACTTGCGTTTCAATTTACAAAAGGGGTTGAGGGGGGTGTGCTGGGAGGATTGAGAGTTTATTAAGGAGCTAGGATAGCCGTCGAAATAACAAAAAAGTAATTATATAGTAAATAATTAGGAAGTCTAACACTGCTCTCGTTCTATATTTTAGCAACAGTAAAACAAAAGAATCAAAGGAGATGACTATTACTATTACAGAAAATAAGTAAAAAGCTTTTTATTGAAAAGGAGTGAAATTTTGTGGGTCAGTTCTGTTCAATTTCCTACCTCCGAAATTAAGAAACATCCAGCCAAGCAAAAGTATAGTAATAAAATTGAACACTGTCATCCTGAGTGAAATCAGTAAATGCATTGTTCATTTTATTGTTAGTAATTGCTATTATATGACGTGTCCATATCTCAATTACGAGTTGTTGAAAATAAATTACATTATATATATATATATATATATATATATATATATATATATATATATATATATATATTCTTATTGTTGAAGCTAACAGGTCATAGAAATTATCTTCTCACTTCATATCATTTATTTCAACCCTAACCGGCTTCGAGTTACTCTGCTCCTCCTCAAAGGGTATTTCCTACAAAAAAGTTTACATGTATAATATTAGCATGCTAAGCAATATTAAATTAGTTTTACAAATGTAAGTGATAATCCCATCGATGTAAGTAAACATATTTCTAATGTAAATATGTAACTGGTGTGAACCAAATATTAGAAATTATTGTAAGAAATACCCAAGGGAAACCCAAGAAATGACCCCAAGGGTTGGAAATACAGGATATGAAGTGAGAAGAATATTATTTATGACCTTCTGGCTACGACTACAATATTGTTGGAAGTTGGAGGTCAACAATGAAAGAATATATATATATATATATATATATATATATATATATATATATATATATGTGTGTGTGTGTGTGTGTGTGTCTTTTTATATATATTCTAAGAACCCTTCCACGAAAAAAAAAAAACGGTTTTAATAGCGTAGAATGGAGGGGGTTTAGAACATGCGTTTGAAATGATGTAAATTAGACACGTGATAGACAGGGAACACAGACATGATGGACAGTAACACAGACATTGCTAAAACGTCCACACGATTCCTGCGAAGAACTCGTAAACTCCTACAACATAGTATGACAAGTAATGTTTACGGGAAATAAATAATGAAAAATCCCTCTGTAGAAGCTACATACTCACTGATAAATAAGTATAAAACGTTTCCCTGTTTTAATTTTTATTTTAACCTGCTACTCGATCTAAAAAATGGTTTTCTGGTAAATTCGTACTTTTAATTTTTTTTTTTTTTTTTTTTTTTTTTTTTTTTTTTTTTTTTTTTTTTTTTTTTTTTTTTTGCTACTGCATATCTTGTTTAATTTAATGAGAACCAGATGTGAATATTTGTTATTCACATCTGGCTCAATTACTAAAATTAACTATTAATGAAAATAATTTGGGTCTGAGTAAACTCATACTTTTAGGCCCAGCGCACACGCTGAGACTGTTTTGCAACTCCAGTTGCAAACTAGTTGCACGCGCAACTGTTTTGCGACCTCGGCAATGTATTTCAATGGACAGGCGCACACGACGCAACTGGTTTTTGATGATTTCAAACCAGTCACATGCAATGCAAATGCAACGCAACTGCAACCGCGGGCCCACGGTTGCAGTTGCGTTGCATTTGAGTTGTACGAGACTTTCGTCGGACAGCCTTGCATTCTATCGATATTTGTGGTTGCTTAGTTACATGAAGGTTCATTTATTCCATATGTTATTCAGCTATGTTATCTTGGGTTATCAGTCCAGGCAACGAATGCTTGAAAACAGCTATAGGTGGAAATTTTTGGAACACAATTTTTGACGTCGTAACTTTGTTTGGGCTGGATAGGAGGTGAACATATCAAAATTCCTCGCCCCTAGCCATTAAGCAGGGGGGGAGGGGGGTTTAGAAGGTCCCATTTTTCGGGTTTTCACTTATATCTCGGAAACCTCGCGTCCTAGCGACATGACTATTCTATAACAAATGAAATCTGATTAAATTTCCTACAAGTTCTATTTAATAAAGTTTTTCCAGGTATCTTTAGTTTTCGAAATATCCGCTCTTGAAAGTCTGTCATTTTGGGAAAAAACACACTTTTTTCTATTATCTACCGAGAGATTCCGAGATATAAGTGAAAAGTCGAAAAATGGGACCTTCTAAACCCCCCCCCCCGGCTTAAAGGCTAGGGGCGAGGACATTTGATATATTCTCCTCCTATCTAGGCCAAACAAAGTTACGAAGTCAAAAATTGTGTTCCAAAAATTTCCATCTTTAACTGTTCGTTGCCTGGACTGTATGTAAAGGCAGTTTTAAGTAAAGTGTATTTGAGCCATGTAGCCAATAACAATATGTGCCATCAAGAACTTAACGTGAAGCAATTTTTGATTTAAAAACGGATGTCAGATTCGTTTTTAGCACATAAAAAAAACCCTAAAATCCAATTTTGTGAATATTACAAAAATAAATAAAAAAGTATTTTAAATTTCACTAACGGGGAGGGCCCTTATAAGTTTATTAAAGATTCAAGAATCCGGCCATATTTCAAAGAATATTTACCCGATTGAAACCAAACTTGGAGGGTCGATAATCTGACACATTTCCTTCCAATGAGGGTGTTTCTACGTGTTCTGGGATTGACGTTATATGCCAAAAAATTAACATTTTATTTTTATTTTGAGAACCATTTTTTGTAAGTACATTTTGATATAATACAATAGTCATTTATATGATGATGGTCATTTATATGGTTAGAACAAGCAGTCTTTCTTCTTTTTAAGGATTTCAATGAATTAAAAATGGGATTATCTCAAGAGGAGATATTGAATTTCAAAACGTCACGTTAATTTTTCGCTTACAAATTTGTAGTCTCCTTGTTACGGGCCTTTTTTATAGGGAAATTATTAATTTATTTATTTATTTACGGAGCTTCACAACAGCAAGGCGATTTGCTCACATAAATGGTTAGTAAAAAAAAAAAAAGGAAAAAATATTAATTTGTAACCGGAGTAAACCACCATTTCTTAAGGGCCAATTTTGCTCATTTTTATACCACTTCTTTGGCACTATGTATACCGAATTTCTTAGCTACGTTACAACAATTTTTACCGTTAGCGATATATTGCTAATAGTCAATACGCCTTATAGGTGAAATTTGACGGCCCTGAAGTTTGTTTATACAGTATATTAGAAACATGGAAAATTTTAAATTATTGAATGGGCTTGATAAAGCAAGTATTTTTGAGAAATTAATGAATGAACAAAAATACTGTATTCTATACTACGCCATCGATTTAGAAATGGAATCCCCCCCCCGCTCCCGTCTTATCTTGAAACTTGGTCGCTGGTGAGTTAAGAAAGTGGTTCATGTTCATGTGACTCCGTGATCTTATGTCGTGATTTCGCTCTACTTGGGTGGCATCACGGTAAAAGGTCTTCTTATTTCACTTCATACTTGAGCTCCCATTCAATCATTGTTTATTCTTATGGTATATAAAATTAGGCCTAAGCCGTTCTTGAAGGAAATGTATTAGGCTTTCGATTTTTTGTGATGTTCGACATTCTATGATTTACATTTTTCGGGTTATTAACAAAATTGGGTTACTCAGTGGCACAGTGGCTAGTTCGCTAGATTCGAGTACCCGATTGTCTTGTGGCAGGTTGAATATTTTAATATTACTAAGCTGAAAAAAATCTCTTTTCCTCTATGGGTATAAAGGGTAGCTACCTGTAGATAGCCCGACGCTAATGGCCTAGAAGCAGATGCGGCATAAAACAATTTTTATAACTTAATATAATCTAAAGAATTATCAGTAAATGAAATTTACAATTACTTGCAACAAACGTATTACTCCATTCTTGAGAAACCGGTTCCGTATGCCACATTACGATATAAAGGAATACTTTCTCCTACTAAGAATATATTCCTTAAGGTACCTTAAGCTCCTAAGTATCCCTAAATAAAGAATAGAAACGCTATATTTATAATAAATAAATAAAGGGTTCTGCACTCGCATAAATTCACTCGCTATACAGCCTGAGAACATTCTTTTAAATATTTAATATGTTAGGACATTTTTTATTCTTTAAAACATGGATTATATTAAATATATATATCAGCAACGTGAATTTAGGGGGAAGTTTCAATGATGTTGCAAGCCTATAATAATTTCCAAACGAATTATTAGCTGACATTTAGCACTCATAAATAGCTGAGATTCCCCAGAGTATCAATGAAAATTGATTCCCTGAGGATATGTTCGTATCCGGTCCCAGTGTTTCGAGGAACTAACCAGTGGACTTTAGGACCTTCCCTCTTGTATCCAACCATAGACCTATGAGTACAGAGTGGAGCCTCGAGAGCATAGAGGAAGAGCAAAGATCACAGTGACTAAATCAAACACATGATGTTAAAGGGAAGTAAACAGAGTAAACACATGATGTTAAAGGGAAGACAACAGAGTAAACCCATGATTTGAAAGGGAAGTAAACGGAGTAAAGCCATGAGGTTTAAGGGAAGTAAACAGAGGAAACACATGAGGTTTAAGGGAAGTAAACGGAGTAAACACATGAGGTGTAAGGGAAGTAAACGGACTAAACACATGAGGTTTAAGAGAAGTAAACAGAGTAAACACATGAGGTTTAAGGGAAGTAAAGAAAGCAGACAGCACACCTATTTCAACTCATTTGGCATAGAAACGTTTTTCGCATTCTTTATTGTATATAACGTTTCTTTATTCATATGCTTCGAAACTTCTCTTGGCCTAATATTGAGACTTCAATAAGTATTTGTTTGTATAAATTAATGTTTCAGGGTTCGCTTTCATTTTTTGCAACTTGCACCATTTCTCAACAGACTCAAGGTGCTCATGTAATTGTTAGGAAGCTGCAAAGGGATCAGGGGAAGAGGAAAAGATGGCTCTATCATCTTATAGGTTGTTATGGGTTTAGTCGGGAGGATGTGAATATCTCCCGTGTACAGGACAGGGCCTAGGACGCTGCCTTGTGTCAGTAAGTAATTACATAAAGTACAAATACAAATAATATATTGACATTTTATTTTGATGGACAAGCCCACAATTGATGGTTACTCCAAGATCCAGATATACTTAACCTGTGTTTGTTTATCTTTTAATGCCGAAATGAATGGATGCATTTCACATACATAGTGGGGGGAAATATTTTGATTGGGCTGTCTTTGTGGAATCCGCGCTACGTGTAGCTTGCAAAAGGTAGAATTAATTGCAGATTGGAGAGAATAGGAAGGGAGACAGTTTGGAATATAATCGGATTCCTGGCCTAGGAATTCTTAATCAGGGTCCTGTGGTGTAGAGAACAGCTGTCGTGGATTGGAAATACCTTCTGACAAAACAGAGAAATACAATAGCCAATATTAAAGGTTATCCTTAGTATTCAACACCCCCATGACGTATTAAATATATCTACATACGATAGATTAGGCATTAATATTTTAGTAATATAATTCAGTTTAATTTTGATGAAATGAATTGATCGCAATAGGAGCGAAACTCTTATAAATAATTGAATTTAAAAAAATATATTTATATTATTTTTAAACATTCCAATATTTCATACTATTACGCGACGGATATGTTCATAATAGAATTGAGTATTTGATGGAAATAACAAATAAAGAACACGAGAATTGATATAACTTCCGAAAAATAGGATTTTTCATCTCATTTTCAAATAATCGCCTTAAACTGCTAGCCAACAAAAATGTGACTTATCTTACAGATATATTGCGGATAAAAGTATCGAACTTAGGGGATCAGATAAGATTATCTTGGTCTTCGATTCATCATTCATGTGCCCGATATTACCGGAATCTCTTGGGGATAAGCCCACAATATTCCCATGGGCTTAGATTTGAACACAATCTCCAGCGAAAATTGATTGTCTGATCAAGAATGAGAAAGCTATCTCAAAATTTGTCCTTAATCTCCCAAGTTATTCATGGTAGCAGTTGGTTTTAATATCAAATGAGCTCCGCAAATTTAGGTGATTAGTTTTTGATGGTCAGTGATTTTAGTAATATTATAGTACAAATAAAAAGTTCAATAAAAACTAAATATTCAGTCAAATAATTAGAATAAATAGAAAAAAAGTAAAATGAATAATTTAAAAAAATGGGGATTTAAAATTTTCCTAGGATCAATTCAGCTGTGGCTTTTCAAAAATTTATAAAATTCTTAATAATTTTAATTTAAATTTAATGTTACCGTATTATTTCTTTTTTTTTTTTTTTATTTGTATTCATAAATGTAATTTAATCTATTTTTATATATTTCGTTCAAATATTTCTAAATCTAGGATACTTTCTTTTTAACTCTGCGTGAACCTTTATTCGGTAAATTACTCACAGGAAATTCATCTATTTAAAACCTAGATCCTGCCAGAAGAACTATAATTTTTATGTATTTATTTTTATTCGCTTCCGCTGGCTTTCGAGTTCATTCCGAAGTAATAATATCGTGAAATTTGTAATTAAAATTAAAATTTCATTTTGTAAAGAGTAGTTATGGGTTTAAGTTAAATGACATTAGGCATAGATAATAGGATTCTAATAGTGCTTCGATAATGACAGAAATAGGATTTTTATTTAATTTTTTTCAAGTCTTTCCTTGTTGTTGAGTCCAACGAGGATGGCGACAACTCCAAGCAACGATCGTAACAAATGAAGTCTTCTGATTGTTAATTACTTATGCAATGCGAGGATCCTTCGCTATCCAACCAACATGAATTGAAGGGCTCAGTGCCAAAGGTGACTAACCCACAATTAGAACAAACTGAGAAAATTGGAGTTAAAGCTAAGAAAAATCTGAAACAAATTATAATTGGTGACTCTAATGTAATGCGTGAGTAGGTGGTACATAATCATAATGTCTCCAAAGATGGCTAATATTGCGCCAGTTCATTTACCCGTTAATATGGTGCTTTGAAATTTCACTTTAGTAAATAGCTTGGGAATAATTTATAGACACGTGATTGTAAATTAGTGACTAGTGAATGTGTTGCCTCTAACTGATTTGTGAATATTTAATGGCAATTATTGCAAATAATTTGTGAAATCATGTTACATAACTGCGGAGATTCAGAAGAACATTCTGGAGTATTTGAGGTCATATTTAAAAAGTCCGACTCGCAGGAACTGCATCATCTTAGCGCGGTTCCGTTCTTATCCCTAGTCTCATTTGGAAAGATTAAAATAGAAGCTGTTATTGTTTTGTTTCCACTTTTCTTGAAAGGTCCTGATTTATGATCTTACCTGGATGGGTCGGCCAACCCCAGAAAGGCCACCGCTAGGCCTTGAAAATTGTCACAAGGTCTTCTAATCTCTCTCGAAGCTATATTTCTAACAATAAATTGTTTTTCTTATTTTACTTAACCTGTTTTATTGTCAAATAAATTATCCAACTATAAGCTATTTAAACATAACAAGAAATAAAAACAGACAAAAAGAACCGTTCGAATAACCGAAATCAATTACTTTCACGTTTTAAGCACTTATTTTCCTATTGACATCGCCTAATCAAAAATTTCTTCAGAACCTTTTTTTTACAGCATTTAGTAAGCTTTCTAACGGTAACCTTCTGCTTACCAATAGTCTCAACCGTTTTCGATATATTAAGGAAAGTATACAAAGTTACCAAAACGTTTCATGTCTGTTAATAAAATATTTTATTCTAACCCTTCCTTAACTCCAAACGTAACCAAAATTTTAACATATTAGTTTTAATGAAATTTGAACATGCAGAAAATATTTCAACTGAATCCCATGATTCTAAGTACACAAACCAAAAACGTTATTCAACAACTATTTTTCAAATGTTCTCGAAAACGTATAAAGCTATCGCCTTAAAAATGGTCTCATTCGTTTTACGGGTACTTGCAAGCATATGAAGTAAGCGGAACGATTTTTTTTTCACGCGACATTCGCTCTAAAAACCATGTTCGGGGGGGGAGGTGTGGAACCGCACTAAAATTAGAGATTTTTGAGTACCACTTTTGCAGTAAGAGAACGATTTATATGTTCAGCCTTTGAACTCCTGAGTTAGATCATGGACAGACTGAATTATGTATGCGGTCCTTTAAGTTTATTATTAAAAGTTTATCAATACAAAAAAATTATGTTATGATAAAATATTTTAAACCAAAATTGGTTGACAACAAAGTTGAATTGTATATTTGTGCTATTGTGACCAAAATAGCCCTGTAGAATACACCGATTCCCTTCGAACACCGAAGTTAAGCAACGTCGGGCGTGGTCAGCACCTCAAAGGGTGACCGTCCACGTGCTGTTGGCTTTATAATAGAGTGGCAGCCTGAAGATGTGGGAGACTGAGAGAGTGGGAGACCGCGGATCATCCTTACCACTCTGATCATTTCCCAATTATTATAGAATTCACAGATCGAGAAGCTCCAACTGAAGATAGAATACAGAGGTGGAAACTTAAAGAGGCAGACTGGGAGAGGTACCAGCTACTAGCTGATATCAGAAACATAAATACTGCCGACTCTAATATTGATGATATTTATGATGCAATCGTTAACACTTTAATAGATGCAGCAAAAATTGCCATTGGTAAAACTAAAATTCAGAGAAAGCGAGTAGTTCGGGTGTGGTGGAACGGAGAGTGCGAGGAGGCTGCTAAAAAGCGTAAAAGAGCATACCGTAGATTTCGGAGGCATCCGTGTTCTGATCACTTGGCTGAGTACAGTGAAGCTAAGAAACAATGCCGAAGGATTCACAGGAACGCACAACGCGAATCTTGGCGAGAATTTGTGTCCCAAATAAATCACTCAACACCAACTTCACAAATATGGGACGTCATTAGAAAAATTACTGGGCGTCATAAACGCAGCACTTTAACCCTCTTAATACACAATAATACACACTTAACTTCTCCAATAGATATTGGTAATTGCATTGGAGAGTATTACCGAGCTCTATGTGCTAATAGTAATTACACAGACCGTTTTCAGCAGATAAAAACAGGGCGAGAAGCTTATCCTCTAGAAATAGTCCATAACTCCCTAGATCCAGTGAATCATTCATTTTCAATGTCCGAAATGATCGCCGCTCTTCGGTCTCGTAATGACACTAGTCCGGGACCAGATGACATTTGTATTAGTTTTATTAAAAACCTATCCTCTGGAAATAAATTTAAGATTCTGGAATTGTTCAATAAAATCTTTAAAACTGGTCAAATACCAAAAATGTGGAAGCACTCCATAGGTATCCCTATACTTAAAAAGGACAAACCTCCTGAGGAGACAAGCAGTTACCGAATAATATCCTTAACCTGCTCTCTTTGTAAACTTATGGAGAAAATGGTATCGAATCGACTAGATTGGTACATCGAAAAAAGAGGTTTGCATGAAGAATGGCAAAGTGGATTCAGGACCGGTCGTAGCACGAGAGACAATCTCGTTAAGCTTGAAACAGACATAATCAAAGCGTTTGAACAAAAGAAAAAGGTGTTAGCAATCTTTATTGATATCAAAAACGCCTTTGATTGTATTTGGAGAAGGCTTATCCTGGACACTTACCACCAAATGGGTATAAATGGATACATGCTACAATTCATAGAAAACCTACTTTGCGATCGACGTTTTTCCATACGCATTGGCTCCACCTTATCAAATATTTTTATTCAAGAAAGCGGCATTCAACAAGGGAGTGTCCTTAGCGCGAAACACGTTTGTCATGCAATCAACCGTGTCTTGCGAGAAGTACCTCCTCAAGTATCGAAGCTACTTTTCGCTGATGATTTCACTCTGTATTATGCAGACATGTCTGTCCAGAATCTACACTATGTCTTACAGGAATCCCTTGACATAGTGTCCGACTGGTTCGATAGACATGGCTTCACTATATCTCCTACTAAGACGGTATGTGTCCTTTTTTCAAACCGCAGAGTTGACCTACCACCTCCAATTACGTTAAAGGGAATACCTCTCAGTTATGAGGATAGTACAAGATACCTAGGACTTACACTTGACCGTAACTTAAATTGGCGTAGTCTTATTCAAACTCTGAAAACCAACTGCCTAAGATTTTTAAATTTAATGAAAATGATAAGTAACACGGCATGGGGCGCCGATAGGTCCTCCATGCTGCTGTTATACAAGAGTCTGATAAGATCGAGACTGGATTACGGCTGTGAAGCATATGGATCTGCCACTGATCGAACACTGTCTATGCTAGATAGTATCCACTATGCTGGGCTCAGGCTGGCGATTGGTGCATTCCGATCAAGTCCTGTACTTAGCATATGTGCTGAAAGTGGTGAGACTCCTCTGGAGTATCGAAGAGCCCAAGTAATGTTATCTTATTATTCCTCTATAATTTCCTCCCCAAATAACCCCATAAACACACTATTTGACATAAATAATCGGCCTAGAAACAACTTAAAAAAGAAGTCCTTTCCATCAAGAGTCTTAACCCTACTAGAACACTTTGAAATAACTCTTCCAGAAACATTATCTCAAATTATTACATCTAGAGAGCCCTGGCTTTTGTCTACTCCATCCGTTAACCTTTCATTAACCAAATACACAAAACTCAACACAAACCCAATCATTCTCCGCAACGAATTTAATAAAATACTTGGCGAGAGTTCTAACTTAACCAATATATTTACAGACGGCTCCAAAACCTCCGAAGGTGTTGGCTCTGCTGTTTTAATTAACCAAGAAACTCATATTTTTTCACTAAATAAAATTTCTTCAATATTTACAGCTGAAATTCTCGCTATAGAGAAGGCTCTCAATGCCGTTGCACACAGAGGTAATTCAGTCACCATCTTTTCAGACTCTTTATCAGCTCTAATAGCCGTAAGTAACAATTATTCTAAACATCCACTGGTCATTAGAGTAATTGAAGCTCATGATTGCCTTCAGAGAAATGGAAACAATGTTAATTTTGTGTGGATTCCAAGTCATTGTGGAATACCCCAAAACGAAAAAGTCGATCAGGCAGCAAAAGTAGCAACTACTGAAGGAGTTGCATTTCACCAGGTACCAAGGAATGACGTCGTTTCCTATATTAAAAGTGAAATTAAATCGTCGTGGATCTCTAAATGGCATACTATCAGAGAAAACAAATTAAGGGAAATAAAGGCTTACCCTGTGCCCTGGAGGACTTCGTCTATAGCGGAAAATAGGAGAGCAGAAGTAGTCCTTGCTCGGCTCAGGATAGGCCACACACGATTGACGCACTCCTATCTAATGTCGAGGAATGAAGCACCAGAGTGCCCAGCTTGTGGTGTCGTAATTTCCATCAAACATATCTTCACTGAATGCCGTGCCTACGAGAATGAAAGGTCTCTATTTGGGCTCACGGGTAATTTGAGTGAAGATATGGGTGATGCCCCGAATAAGATCAAAAATTTATTTAATTTTTTAGAATACACACAACTTGTAAAAAAACTATGATTGTTGTGGCATGTGGTGGCTATGTGCAACAAACAGAACTCATTGCTTAAGGTTAACTATCAACTAATATTTAAATTTAGTATAAAAATTCTAATATTCAACAATATATTATTTTGAAAACAATAATTGAACACTTAATGGCTGAATAACAACTATTACAAGCATACATTTATAAAATAAAATTCTAAACTTTATTTAAAATCTGTGGCGTTAATATCCTAAAAGGTTGAAACGCCTTAAAAAGGAAAGAAAAAAACAAACAAACAATTTACTTAGCAATTGGAGAAAAATAATAAAGGATGCAGTATATGGACAAAAATAACTTGATGAGAAAGAATTAATCTCAGAGAGAAAGAAATAAAGAATTAATCAGTTCTTACAAAGAAATGAGCTTAAAAAATTGATTTGGAAGGAAGAGTGAGAACTAAGCCAAGTAGACGAATTGGTAGTTGGCGTGTGAATCCAGAATCTGTGATAAGGTGTCAGCTGTCCCTAGATATGCAAAAGCAATTAGTTTCTCCTATCACGACGACCTTATGACCGGTTTAGTGGTATAATTTGGGAAAGGCATGAAATATTACCAACAGCCGAGTGTGAAATGGTTGACTGACAAATCTACGCCAACTACATATCACTAAATGAGCATCAACCTTTAGTGTTTGTTTTTATTCGGTCCCATTGTGGCTAAAAAATGTTAAGCATAAATCACTTAAATTAGTATTTACTTAAAATAAAAATACAATTACATCAGCTCAAATCGTTTATTCCTTTAGAAGTTCCACGTCCTCCTGATGGCTATTAAGGAAGTTTTTACTAAAACTATTACATAATGATGGGATTCAGCCAAGAATCTATTTTTCGAACTCTAACAGAATAATCAAAAGTCAGTAAGCATAATTTTAAATCCCGAAAATAGGTTACAAACCATTTTTTTTTTGTTAGTGTATTTTAAAAATTACAAACGGTCGGTAATTTAAACACAAAGCTAAGAGTATGTAAAAGAAAATAAGAGCCCAAGTAAGAAGTGCCAAAAATACTCATAAGGATAGAAATAACAATATTGTTTATCTAATGTTTAACAGTGCTTCCAGTAATGCATACCAACAACTGCCTAGGGGGTGGAGAAAGACCACGTGTAGGCATGAAGGATTCTAGCCAGAAGTATTTAGCTGGACCCAGAGGAGGGGAGGGGATACGTCGGTTAGAAGAAAAGAATGAAATTTACTATGTTTTAAAATGAGAGAGGGAAAGTTGTTAATGTTTTGGATCACCCAAGATGAAAAACATATAGCTCGGGGAAAAACCTATTTGGTTGGTCATGAGTGCTAACAGAATATGTCCATGAGTAAATAGGCGAAATGTCCTGTTTGTCAGTTAATTAATGTTGTTGTGGTTTAAATTGATGTGGACGCATTCGGAAATATCACATTTTGAGGTTTCGTTCTTTATTATTTACGTACGGGCCAGTTAAGACCTCATGAATTACTAGCCAAGACTTCTTTCATTCTTTCTGAGTAAGCTCTTTTTCTGTCAAACGACAAAGGTGGTCCATTTCTTTTTTTAATTTCCGATTTTCAATCAGCAATGTTTTGTCAGAATGTAACTCTGAAATGACTGTTTACGTGATACCTGGTGCCCTTAAATATACCTTTAAGGATACAATCCATGCAAAACGTTCTACATGTGCTTTACCTTGACTTTTATAAAATACCGTGATTTGTTTTTTTAATCTGAAAGGGTCGATTCTTTTGATTTGTCCGCAAAAGTTTAGTCTAATCTTCTTAATAGTCCGTGAGTTTATTATGACACAAACACACGTACATATATACATTCGTTGGTAGAAGGCCGAAGAATAAAACAAAGAATACTAGTAACATCTTTTTCTACTAGTAACACTATCTTTTCTTCTAGTTTCACGTACTTTAGAGACCTCTTCAGGAGCAAAAGCTATTCTAAATTTACAGTTTACCTTCAGAAAGGAACATTCTACGTGGCTTTTGTAGCGAAAGGTTCTTTTTTAAAGATAGGTTGTAAACTTAGCATAGAAGAAACAATAATGACATGCTACTTGTGGATTTTGTTTCATTAATTGGCCTTCTGCCTGCTATAATGGATGTTAGTAGTAATTATTCAATTTTATTTAATTTCACAATTATCAATGATTAAGTAGGATAGCGAGGAATAATGAATAACCAGGATTTTCATTTATATAATGAATCCATGGCAATGAATAAATAAATAATTTGAAATAATTTGGCAATACTATTTATTAATTCAGATATTAGTTTTAAGTTTAATAAATGCTGTTAATTTGGAGATGACCATTTGCTTTAACGAGTCGCAACAGCAACAGGATTCTAATTGTAAGAAATTATTGATTTACTCTGATCCCTTTCGTTCTTTTCCGACCAATATAATAAATGAAATCTATCTTGAGAAAATCAATAATCAGAATAGAGCAAATATACAATTTCTAAAAAAGCATGCTTATACAGACCTAGGAAGGAAACGTACTTCTTAAAGGCAAATTGAATCTTCAGGTCCCTTACCTGCAAAGAAAAAAAATAAGTAAATTAAAACTAATCAATCAGAGTTAAAACTGATTTTATATTTTTACAATTACGAATTATACAAATGAATTGTAAGCCTAATATCCGTCTGATATTTAGGTAATTCTTGACACTGTAGTTAGGCTCAACGTTATCGTCATCATCTCTAGACAATATTAGCCTGCCCAACTTCTACATGTGTTTGTTTGTGTGTATATGTATATATATATAGAGGTATGTAAATTCATTCGTAAAGGCCTTGTGTCAATGAGCCTCAAACTCATACTGACAGCTCTACCACTTGGGCTTGTTTTCAAATGGTTACGTCTGAAATTAATAGATTCAGAAAAAAATTAAATTCATAGATATTTCAAAATAATTTAATTTACCTTCCTCGTAGGAGACCTGCTAGGGCTGGTAAATTTTGTATATTAATTTATTGTTTGCAATTTTCTTGTGTTTTTTTTTATTTTTATTTTTTTACTTGAAAATATGAGATGTTTGCGTTGCAGCTAAAATGTAGATAAATTTGATTAAGCCTTATACCTAACTAAAAATTTAGTTATAAAAAAATTATCTATATATTTGTGAAAACTATTAATTTCGAATGTATCCCATGAACAAGAAGCCCAAGTGTAAGAGACTGAACTTAATTGACCAATTCAATTAATCGACGTAATCTAGAAACAAAAAAAAAAAACCTAAGAAATGTCCGAAAGGACATCCTATCGTCGTGGTCCTATCGAAAGTTACTAGAGTAATTTTCGATAGGACCACCTAGCTGGAGAAAACAATGCTTGAAGTTTCGGTAATGTTGGTTTAGTTCAATGGAAGCTTTAGTATTAAGAGCTTCTATTCTAAGATTATCGAATGTCACCACGTGTAGGAATTAATGGAAACTATCTTTGATTACGGAAATTCTGTGAGGTGGACATGTATTCACTATATGTATTAGTTTTTTTGTTCGTTTTTTTAAACTAAAAGAGATATTTCGTTTTGTTCATAAGCTCTCAAAGTGGGTGGTAACGCACACAGTGGTCTTTGAGACTATCAAAGGGCTCTATTGAGATGTCAAGTAATATTATGGACCGGTAGACAAGAATAAAAAAAATCTGTGGAGTAGTCGGTTGCAGATAACCTATACATGAGGATTTTGAAAATCTTCCACATTTAATTTGTTGTCAAAAGTCTAATTTGTAATAAATAAATAATATATAATGGCGAATATTACCAAGTACATCGTACTCACTGTGACTTTTCTTAATTAACAAAAAAAAACTCAGCGTAAGCAGTTATTGTTTATTTGCCAACATTCTCTTTAAAAAATTAAGATGAAAAATTTCCTAGAGTCGTTGGGTATTAAATTTTCCTAAAGTAGGCGGTACACTAAAAACTTGAAAAATTGAGAACCCCTGGTTTAGTTTATTTAACCCCTTTGCATAGACTTAATTACTAGTTCATTGAGATAAGTATACATTCTTTTCGAACAATAGGAAATTCAACAAACTTACAGATAATTTCTTGAATCAATATCGTGCTTGCAATCAATTCATCTCTTTGAGTAACTACCATGCAGTATCCTCGTCAGGTAGAGAACAGCAGCTGCGTTCCTGAAGATGAATTGCACCTGCCTTTGCCTAACAAAGCCCTTCGGTATTTTGAAAGTATCCCATTTTTATCGCGTTGCTTCAATACGGGGGAAACCCGCATACGATGTCAACCTTATAAAAACAATCAGGAATTACCTAGTAGAAAAGTGGTGGTTATTTATATACCATATTTTGATGAAGTTTTGTACAAAAATTGTTTGTCTCATTTGAAAGGTCATGTTCGTTGACTAGGAGAACCCGTCTACCGCGACATTTTCCGTCTTGCAGATACACTTTGTATAAGTTTATCTAACGTAAAGGTACAAATTCATTTTAAAGCAAATATCTGTAATCGTTTTCGAACGTTCACTACTTACACTATTATGAGACTTTATTTTTTTCTAAAAGTGCTAAAAATCGTGGTTCAATTATTTTTTGTGTGTGTGTATTTAACGGCGTATCAACAATTTGGCCATTAACGCCGGGCTATCTACAGGTTGCCACCCTATTATAATGCCAATGCCATGTGGTCGGTCACCCATTCAGATACTGGCCACGTTGCTCAACTTCGGTGATCCATGGGAACCGGTGCATTCAACGGGGCTATGGCCGTTGGCGTGGTTCAAGTATAAGGTTTTTGTATAGAATAAGTGTTGTACATTTTAACAAAATCGGTTCTGAAAATTTTGAGATCTCTTTTACACTATTAAAGTGGGTTTTTGAATATAACTACTTTTAACATATTTAAAAAAAAAAAACAAACTTAGTTTTGGAAAATGTCATATGGTGTAATACCTTTTACTGGCACTCCCAAGGCTTTTTTTTTTTCTTTTAGCGCGGTTCCTCCCTCCCCCATAGGGAGGAACCCCGCTTATAGGGTTGATACAATGAAACAATCCGGAAGTGCCGACTAGAAAATTTCGCGTTTCAGAACCCCTAGAGACCGAAAATAACGGTGGTTCAAATTTGTATATATATATATATATATATATATATATATATATATGTATATATTTATTTTTATATATATATATATATATATATATATATATATATATATTTGTCTGTTCGCTCATTTCTGGCTTCCCTGATGGTCCGATTTTGATGAAATTTGGTACAAAAATCAATCGTCCAATTTGAAAGGTCAAGTTCGTTAACCAGCAAAATCCGCCCACTGGAAGATGGCGTTTGGGGCGAAATTCGCGCAGAAAAAATCGTAACGCTTACGTTTTTGAGTTCATAAGCTTGTAAGTACTCTTTTTATAGGCTTATTGGGCTAGAAAAACGAATGAAACCATTTTCAAGGCGATAGCTTTAACCGTTGTCGAGAAAATTGGAAAAAAAATTTTGAATTCCGTTTTTGGTTTGGGTACTTAGAATCACGGGATTCAGTTGAAACATTATCTGCATGTTCTAATTTCATTAAAACTAATATGTTGAAAGTTATGTTACGTTTGGAGTTAAGGAAGGGTTAGAATAAAATATTTTATGAACAGACATGAAAAGTTTTGGGAACTTTGTATACTTTCCTTAATATCTCGAAAAAGGTTGAGAATCTTGGGGAACGGAAGATGACCATTAGAAAGCTCACTAAATGTTCTATAAAAATGGTTCTGATGAAAGTTTTGATTAGGCGATGTCAATCGGAGAAATAAGTGCATAAAACTTTAAAGTAATTGATTTCGCTTATTCGAACTGTTCTTTTTCTCTTTGATTTTGGTACTTAGAATTATGGGATTCAGTTGAAACATTTTCTGCATGTTCTACATTCATTAAAACTAATATATTGAAATTTTTGTTACGTTTGGAGTTTAGGAAGGGTTAGAATAAAATATTTTATTAACATACATAAAAAGTTTTGGGAACTTCGTATATTTTCATTAATATCTCGAACACGGTTGGGATTTTTTCATAACTGGATAGAAACAGGTTGAGAATCTTGGGAAACGGAAGATGACCATTAGAAAGCTCACTAAATGCTCTACAAAAATGATTCTGATGAAAGTTTTGATGAGGCGATGTCAATCGGAGAAATAAGTGCTTAAAACTTTAAAGTAATTGATTTCGCTTATTCGAACTGTTCTTTTTGTCTGTTTTTTATTCCTTGTTATTTTTAAATTGCTTATAGTCAGATAATGTATTTGACAATAAAACAGATTAAGTAAAATAAGAAGATCAATTTATTGTTAGAAATGTAGCGTCCAAAGAGAGAGATCCCAAGGCTTTCCAAATGCCTCTGAGCGGAGGCCTTCCTGCCCGACTTATGGTATAGCTGACCCATACAGGTAAGATTGTAAATCAGGACCTTTCAAGACTGGTTTGTTTGAGATTTCATTTGGATAGCTGTTTCGCTATTGATCTAAACAAAGTAATAACTGTTTCTATTCTATGCCTTCAAAAACACTAGAGATAAGAACGGAACCGCGCTAAGATGACGCAGTTCCTGCGAATCGGACTTTTTTTTAGTATTACTATATAATCTAGTGGTTTGATATCCATAGAAACATTTGTAGACCTTTATTAAGAACACATATTCCCGGGTTCAGATCCGGGTTGCCACCAATAGGGACTAGATAAACTTAATTTATTCAAAACCATTTATTTATTACACTCAATTTAGTAAATGACAAAGTAAAATCAGCCAATTAATTTAGACAAATATGTTCTAATCCCTAATCCGTATATATCATTATGAAATGGCTTGACAAATAGATTGCCTTAAGTGCTAAAGTGAATGAAGAGAAAACAGACTCTAATGGAATACACTTTGAAAACAGTTGAGGGAATGATGGCACCACAACTATTGATGTTCTATCATTAAAGGCAAACCTATTAGAGGAACTAACTTTAACGAGTTATATAGATACTACTGGTGGAGATGAGTTAGATCAAGATCGAATTACATTCAGACGAAGGAGGGCAGTTCGGGCTATCAAACTTTGAGCGGGAGAAAGAGCGCGAGAGAGAGAGAGAGAGAGAGAGAGAGAGAGAGAGAGAGAGAGAGAGAGAGAGAGAGAGAGAGAGAGAGAGAGAGAGAGAGAGACGGAGAAAGAGCAAAAGAGTGTGTGAGAGAGAGAGAGAGAGAGGGAGAGAGAGAGGGAAAGAGAGAGAGCAATTAGTGGCTATTTGACAAGCAGGGTACTAACCAACAGAGTTTAGGGCGACACTAACTCTGGTCAGAAGGGCAACTCTATACTGGTGCCCGCAAAACTCCCCCTTTGCCCTCTTCAAACTCTCAACTAGGCCAGCTAACCAAATCCTTAACCTTTTACCATGGGCGTATATAAGGGGGGGGCTGAGGGGGCTGTCCCCTCGAAATGTTGATTTGATCGGTAAAAATTTCATAAAACCCTTAAAAATAAATTAAATAAGATCATTTAGTTCTTAAAACATATTCTATTTTGGGTGTAATAGCGTTTAAGTTGGCTAAAACTCTTCCAAGATCTAAATTGTTCTAAATTCCATACACCGGAAATGGACTCAGCCCCCCCCAGAAATTTCCTTAGCCCCCTCCGAAATTATTTTCTATATAAGCCCATGCCTTTTACCAGTATATTTTATATTTATTAAAAGCAGTTTCACTATATTCATTAAAAGTCCGTCACGTCAAGTTCGGCTCGCGGAATGGTTGTTGCCCACATATGCTTTAGATGAACAATTAAATTTTTGAATTGTATTAATTTTAGCACTGAAAAGGCTCAGCATTAAAAAGGGGCGCGAGGCCCTATAGGGGCAGATTCGTATATGGCATCTGATTACTGACCATAATATGGTCAGTAATCAGATGCCAATATATGTGTCCGCATATTATGTAGACACAATATAATATAAATATATAAGTTGACACAAATATTGCAAAGGCAGGGTGTTTCCAATATAGGGACAGTGTGACATCCTAATCCTAGCTTCGAAATTGTGATACACTATAAGATATAATCTTTAGTGCGTGCTCGGTGTTCGAACAATGGCCCTCCAGAACACGAGTCGAGAGTTGTATAATGAAGTGGCTACTTTATTTGACAAGAAGAACCCTCCCCAATATACCATAACTAAAGGGCCTACGTGAGAATAGTAAAATATTAATTAATTTTACAGTCTTTATACATTTTTTAAAACGAACGCCCTGTTTTATAAAAGATTTAATCAAAGGATTAAGTTATAAAAGGGTATAGAAACATTAACATAGGATATTAATTCCAGGAGTTAGGCTAGGAAGACGAGTTGTTTGTCGATGGGGAAGGAAGGAATTTATACAGAATACAGCTTTTAGAGATTCTGGGAGGATTTGAATATACGAGCCAAAACATTGCTCTTGTATAAGTCCATTGTGTTCAGACAGACGTGGGCCTTTTAGTACGGTAAGCCTCGAATACATGAATACACACGAGGACGGGCTTAAGTTACTCACAAGAATAGGCTAATTACGAGCCAGTAAATATGAACTTCATGGAAAGAAAGAATTTTGAAAGGGCATGGCTCAGCATTTGGTAATGGTAAATATGATTGCTTAATATTTGAAAGGAGCTGTGAAAACGTAGCTATCAACGAGAGTTTGTTCATTGTACAAATCCACACCGTTTGACCGATTTTGAACAAACTTAGCACACTGGTAGATCACGATCCGGGGAGTGTAATAGGCTAGGTGAAAAATGCCCAGGACTCACAGTTCGAAGGCCACGGATTCGAAACTGTGAATTCGAACAGTTACAGAAGAAAAAAAAAATACTTTAAAATAAATGAGATATTCACCTAAACGGTCCGTAACGGAACATCATTTTATCAAGTGTGGCATATTGCCAGGAAAGTGAAGTCCAAAGCTCAATATGATATCCCCTCTACTGCTGCTTTCTCATGTCTGGTTGTCGATAACTGCAAGGTTCCAAGTTCGATTCACCCTGTAGGTATTTTTGTTTCTATTCTTTAACTTTAATGGCGTTATTATATTTTAATATTGCTTATTTGATTTCTAATTTATTTTTATTTTGTTTTTTTGCACACTTATTATTTAACTCTTTAATGAAAGAGGTTTTGTATTCTGCGAATATTAAGACGTGTAGTATGGCATGGGGTTACTTTGAGGTCGAGCTGCTTTCCCCCCTAAGGGGCCCTCATTATATCTATCTATGGCATGGGGGTAACACGGGTAACAGCTAGTGTAGCCATAAAAAAAGATCAAGACTATTAAATTTCAAATTTTATCTCATTAATTTAGGTTTGAGATCAATTGCATTTCTGTAAATGTGGATGACGTTTTCTTGTTTGCTGGCATGCAAAATGGTTTACAGGTAATTTATTTAATGGATTTACAGGCCCACAATGAATCGATATGATCTTTTGAGGTAAACTCAGGGGCTCTATTAACTTTTAGGTTCCACGTAAAACCCAATGAGTCTAAATTAGAGCTTATCAACTCGTCATACCCTTTTTAGCGCGGTTCCTCCCTCCCCCATAGGGAGGGACCCCGCTTATAAGGTTGATACAATGAAACAATCCGGAAGTGCCGTCTAGAAAATTTTTCGTTTCAGAACCCCTAGAAACCGAAAATAACGGTGGTTCAAATTTGTATATATATATATATATATATATATATATATATATATATATATATAGGCTTCCCTAATGGTCCTATTGTGATGAAATTTGGTACAAAAATCCGCCGTGCAATTTGAAAGGTCAAGTTCGTTAACCAGCAGAATCCGCCCACTGGAAGATGACGTTTGGGGCGAAATTCGTGCAAAAAAAAATCGCAACGCTTACGTTTTTGACTTCATAAGCTTGTAAGTACTCGTTTTATAGGCTTCTTGGGCTAGTAAAACGAATGAAACCATTTTCAAGGCGATAGCTTTAACCGTTTTCGAGAAAATTGGAAAAATAGTTTTTGAATACCGTTTTTGGTTTGGGTACTTAGAATCATGGGATTCAGTTGAAACATTTTCTGCATGTTCTTCTTTCATTAAAACTAATATGTTGAAATTTTTGTTACGTTTGGAGTTTAGGAAGGGTTAGAAAAAAATATTTTATTAACAGACATAAAAAGTTTTGGTAACTTTGTATACTCTCCTTAATATCTCGAAAAAGGTTGAGAATCTTGGGGAACGGAAGATGACCATTAGAAAGCTCACTAAATGCTCTACAAAAATGGTTCTGATGAAAGTTTTGATTAGGCAATGTCAATCGGAGAAATAAGTGCTTAAAACTTTAAAGTAATTGATTTCGCATATTCGAACTGTCTTTTTGTCTGTTATTCCTTGTTATTTTTAAATTGCTTATAGTCAGATAATATATTTGACAATAAAAAAGATTAAGTAAAATAATAAGATCAATTTATTGTTAAAAATGTAGCGTTCAAAGAGAGAGATCCCAAGGCTTTCCAAATGCCTCTGAGCGGAGGCCTTTCTGCCCGACTTATCGGATAGCTGACCCATACAGGTAAGATTGTAAATCAAGACCTTTCAAGACAAGGTTTGTTTGAGATTTCATTTGGATAGGTGTTTCGCTATTGATCTAAACAAAGTAATAACTGTTTCTATTCTATGCCTTCATAAACACTAGAGATAAGAACGGAACCGCGCTAAGATGATGCAGTTCCTGCGAATCGGACTTTTTTAAATTCATACCTTATATAAAAACGTGCATAGTAAAAAAATAAAAAAAAATAAAAATAATAAATAAAATTATTAACTAAAAGAAAATTATAATGTAAAAGTCCATTCGTACAATAATAAATAAAATATCTTAGGAATCGTTGTAAAAGTTAAAACAAAATGTTTTAACACCACCCCCTCCCTTAGTTACCTTGTAGATATGGAATCTTCCAGCCCGTATGTATGTGTATGAGAAAGAGAGAGAGAAGTTTAAATTAGGTTGAAATAGAGGAAGGAAAGTAGATAGTAAGAAACTGACATGAGATATGTGAGTTGATAAGGTAGAGGTGCCTCTACCAACCCTTATATGACTCCGTGAAAATTCATACATGAGCTATAACCGCTTTTATTAGGTAATCACGAATATTCCAACATTTCGGAGTTCTAACTATTTTTTACCTATTAAGATAAACTGGATAATGATGAAATGAAATAAAGTGTTCTTTTAAGATGTTATTAAATTTATCTGTATAAAAAATGGCAAAACATTCATAAAAAGCATAAAGTATAAAAATATATTAACCAATATATAATATTACCCTGCAATACTAAAAACAAAATCGCCAGAGATGATTATTATTGTGTTAGTTACCAGTGCATATGTTTACGATCGAGCCCGCGAGCATGAGCGTGATAGTTTTCCCCAATTTTTCTCGAAAATTATAAAATGTTTTATCTAGAAAATCCGTCCGTCAAAATACCTTTAAAACTCCATTGTACAAACTTTACATAAAATAACTGCATTTTTTTAAATTGACGGTCATGAATAAAATTCTGTTTGCAATTACATACTTACATACATAACCCAGAGTCCCAATTATTTAGACACTGAGTACAAGTACGTCCGTTATGACCATTATTTTTGTGACACCCTGTACTTCAACTTCAGCCCGATGTTGCTCCTATATAGAACAAATTTTTTCAACCAAAATCACGGATATTTTAGGCACATTTATGAGTTTCGTTGGGGGAAAAATATTATAGAATGTCAGGAAAACCATTTCACTGATTATAGGCTACCTACAATCGATAAATATTTAAAACAAGATTTTCAATATTCGTTGAGTGTAATCTCAAAATACATGTTCAAAATGTGTAACTGAAAGCAAACAATGAAAACCCGTTTTACCGGCAAAATCTGTGTTTATGGCTGGTGATTGTTCATGTTAGATTTTTTTTTTAAAAACTTTTAATTTATTTTTTGTTTGTTTTTGATGAGGTTATTAAATGACGACTACTTTGTATAAGAAATGTTTGTCTGTGATGAGAGGCCAAGTTGCCAGAAACTAGTCGACATGAATAAAATGGTTTAAAAGGAGTTTTGAAGCAATTTTGTTGTTATTAAAAGAAGAGGAAAAATACATTTGGAAGAAGTCAAGTTACGAGAGTATATATATATATATATATATATATATATATATATATATATATATATATATATATATATGTATATATGTATATATATAAAATTATATTTATGTATATACCCGCTCAAAGTTCGAATTACGAGAGGACGTTTTCAAAAGGTACAACACATAATACTATATAATAAATATATTTATAAATATAGGTTCAATTTTGGATGTATTTAAAACAAATATAGAGAATGCTGATATTATTTAAAAATATAATTTTATTGTTATATAGAATGTATAGAATAATGTAGTTGGAATAAACTCTAAGGTTTAATAGTTGATTGATTCCTGGGTCCGGAAAAAAGAATTTTTAAAAAGTTGGACCAGCCTTCTGAAAATTGAATATATATACATATATATATACATATATATATATATATATATATATATATATATATGTTTGTGTGTGTGTGGAGATATATCGGTGTTAGATTTGAAATCAAATCGAAACTGAGGAAAGCATATTTCCGTGAAAGCAATAGGTGTGTGGGAAATATAATATGACCCTGTATTTCACCCGGGCTTATATTAATACAGACAAATACAGGGGGGAAAAGCAATACAGACAAATGTCGGTGGGAACGGTGGCCCGGGAGCCATTTCCATTTGAATATGGAAGCAATAAAGCTATACATCTGAATTTACAGTTAGTCCAATGTAAGTATGACTGGTGGTTATAGGGAGATTCGGTCCGTGACTTGCTTCCCGATAGGCGTTTATATCGGGAGGGGATGGCTTTTCTCTCTACCCTATAGCATTTTCTTAGATCCTAGGCAGCTGATTGAGTAGGACTACTCGCCTTATGGGGGTACTTATTATAGGCAAGGAATCTAGACAATATGGCAGGTCGTCACTTTTGATGACTGTATTAACCATGGGTTTCTGATTCTAATAAGAGATTTTTCTACAAGGAAACGGAGAATGTTAAAGGTGCAAAAACTGGTCGTCCAAATTTTCAACATGTTTATTGAGTATACATGTCTATTCGTGCATGTCTGTAGAAACTACAAAAAAAAGTCTGATTGAGATATAATTTGGTGGCAAAATACTTTGCCGGAAAATAAAGCGCAAGTTCGTTAACCAGCTGAATATGCCCACCAGAACACTGTTTTTGCTGCGGAATTATCATAGAAGGAAGCTTACGATATTGTATTAATTGACCTCTGTGTTCATTATTGAAGGAACCCACTGTTTTCCCAGCCAGATATAGAGTTCTTCAGTTTTCAGCTTTATCCGGTAAAGTACGATTTTGCACCACTGGGCTGCGCATGAAATGTCGAATGTGAATTAGATTGTTGAATAAGCAAATTAAAAATACTTTAGGTTAGTTTAAGGACATTCCCCATAAATGTGGCCAAAAGCAAGGCCACCTTACATCAGTTCTAACAATAATATCTTCTATTTTAAACAGTTCCAAATCAAATATTGCTCTTTGATTTCTCAAGAAACGCTAACACGTAAGCCATTACTAGATTAAGAAAATGAAAAAAATATATATATATATATATGACTTTCTTCAGAAAAACGGAAAATTAAAAGAGAAATTAATTTTTTTTTTCTGGACTAAAAATTGAAGGCTATAACATAAATAATTAAAATGAAAACTAAATATACTATTTTTGATTTATTTTCATTGGCGTAATTGTTTTATAATGAATTTTGTTTTAATATTTGAATCGCATGACACATGTTGATGTGTTGGTGTAATATGGAATGGTGACGCTCAGTAGGTAGAGCGACATTCTTAGATTGGGGCGCCTTTTGCATTCTGTGAAAATGTTAACGCGTCAAAGTTGAGTTATAAAGTTTGCATATTGGATTGTCTTTTGTTTTCATCAGGTTCTTCGTGTCTACTTGTACGCTCTGTGCTTTTCGTAATTTCGGGTTTTAACTCTGTTTATAATATTTAATAATTCATTGCCTATACAGACTTAAATGTAACAAAGCATTTATTAAGTCTGTGAGTATTGTATGATACACTTCCTGAACAGTGTTTGTAATGTCGTCGATGCAAATGCAAAGTATCGAATATGAAAATCCCCACTTTCCAGAGTGAAACAAACTTTTATTAGTTACTTCGCTTTTGGACAGTCAAATAATCGGCAGATTCGACCTTTTGACAGTGGTTACCTTGCCCTTTCACTGAGTGAACTCAGATTCAAGAGTTTGCCGTATATCAGTCCTACAGCAATCAGTAATATATTGAAAATGAAAAATGCGTTTTTTCACATTCCATACTTTGCATTTGTATCAATGATTCCTCACTACCGTTTTGTTTTTAAGTTTCTAATTTTCTCTCAATATAACATTCTTGTTCTAATATTAGATTCTGCCAGTTTGTAATTATTGCGAGCGTGAATCGAATGCCTTTAAGGTGACTACTTCACTCTATCTGGCGCGAAAACAAATAGCCCGACCCGTCACGTGCCAAGAGCTACTAAAAATACATACAGAGGATTAGCATGTGAGGGAACTAACAGGAAAGGAGGGTAAACAGGGCTGGTTAGTACCTCCTGTCGGCGGTGTTTATTTACCCGGGGGCTATGATGGTACTTTAACGATGTATACGAGTGACTAGAAACCCATAGCAACTTCCTTAATTTCATTTTATGTAGACCATCGCACCTTCAAAATGTTAAGAAGGCTGATATTTCTCCTACTTAAAGTTGAGAATGTTGTAGATATTTTTATACAGAAAAGAATATCCAAGGAAGCAAAGCGAGAAATGGAAAGCACTAATTAAATTATATCTGTTCCTCGGAGGTAGAGGACACCATGTCCATGTTTTTATTAAATTGACTTAATATGGACATATTAAGTCAAATTAGTAAAGTGTATTTTTCTACCCATATATGGCACTATTTCCTGCTCCAATAAATAACGAAGATAAGACAGTGAAAAATAAAATAATGTCCGTTTTCATTAGTAGTAAAAGTCGCCATGTCTTGGTCCATGACTTGGTTTTGTTTGATTATGATCAATACTTCCAATTACCTATCAATGCCAATAACAATGTGAACAATTTTCTTTAAACTGTCTCTATAAGTAACGAAGAAAGCAATTTTAGTAGTTCTGCCCATTTGAGCATGTTATTTTTGGGCAAACTTCGTGCGAAAAAAATCGTAGCGCATACGTTTTAATATACTTGCATGCTTACTTTCTATGCGTTTTCTAACGTCGCAAAATGAATGAAACAATTTTTAAGGGCGATATCAGTGAATGTTTTCGAGAAAAGTGAATACAACACTAGTTTCCCTGTCTCTTCGGTTTGAGTATTCAGTCGAAAATAGTTCCAGAAGTTTGACATTTATCCAAACTAAGGTATTAATATTTTGGCTATATTTGGAGTTAAGGATGTATTAGTACATATTATCTTAAATATCTCGAAAACGGTTGGATAAGCTTGGTATGTGGAAGGTAGACATTCGAAATATTAATAAATATTAGTTGTAGAAATAAGTGTTTAAAACATCGAAAGTGTTGGTTTCGTTCCTTCAAGTTTTTTTTTTTTATTTCTGTGTTTTCACAGTAAAATGAACTTGCCAGTAAAACAAGATAAGTAAAATGAGAAATTATTTTTGGTTGCTTATAATAGAGATTTCCGAGCGGAAGTCGAAGAAGCCAAGTGCGTCATTTCCGCTAATGTACGTTTTTTGAATAATGGGGTCCCGTATCTCAGTTTTCTTTAAGTTCATATTAGAATAAGTGTTTAAATTATTCACATAATATTACCTTTATGTATTACAAGCTCTCCAAATGAAACTAGGACTGGGAATGGAAACGCGCTAAGATAACGCAGTTCCTGCGAGTCGGACTTTTGTTATTAAGGATTTACTTTCTTTAACTAATTCGCCTAATTTATTCTTAATAAATGGCAAAAAATAGGGCATGAAGATTACATTAAGGAAAATAGGGCTTAAAGATTACATTAAGAAAAAATCATTTGTTTTTTATTTAACCTAATTCCATTGAGAAGTTGTTGGTAATCAGGTCTTTTCGGTCTGGATGTTCCAGGTTTCGACCCAAGCAATTTTCCACCGGCTCGACTCTCTTCTTAAAAAGATGAGCCCTTTGGGAAATCGGTTTCCTCCTAGCAGACCGTAAAATATGAGCGGGACCTCTTAGGGGATCTTCGGCCCGGGAGTATTTAATGATGGATCCAAGCTTTACTATTAATAGAATCCAGAGAAGAAGTCCGGTAATGGGAAAAGTTCACCAGCTCGAGACGGCGGAAAAAGGAGTGGTCTTTATGTTCGGTTCCTTTCTGTGGAGGCCCAAGGCCTTTCTGGAGATGGGGTAACAACCATTTGGTGCTCCTTGGTATCAGAATGATCTCAACACAATTATCAAATATCTGATGGAAAGTCATGAAGAGTGTATTCGGAATTAAAATAAGACTTACCGAGAGTTTTAGGATAAAGGGGGTTCCCGACAAACTATTTATTTTCGGTGTCTTTATAAGAGAATTAATTTACAAAAAACATCAATCTTGGAACTTTTGTTCATTTTAACTAGATAATATAGGTATGCCAAATCTATTATAAATCTTAAACTAGTTATGCGTTGAAATTGGACTTATTATGTATATGTGATCAACCTCAAAGAGATGATGTCAAGTTGAGATTTCTCTTTTTTTAGCAGACATGTACAATACGTCATTTCTTTGTAATATTTTATAGAATTAATGGCTGAAAATTTAAAACGTTTTTTTGAATACATAACCCAAGGTAATTTTCTACGTATATTAAAGATTCGGAATTTTATTTCATACCCGTTTGCATGAATAAATAGGTAAAAATGTCGACGATCGGCAGAAGGGAATTATGCTTCAACTTGATAATATGTTAGTTTCGTTACATTGTACAAGTTTTAACATTTTTTTCCTCTTCCAACAATCTTGTGGTTTTCTTGTGTGTTTGTTATATGTAATTTAGGTAATTGAGTTGTGTGTAAATCGAAAAATTTCCGGAACATATCTTTTTTTTTATTTAAAGAAAATTACGTTTTTAATTTAGAAAAAGATTACGTTTTCCCTGTTTAGTCCAAAAGTATTTAGGCTAGAAATTTTCTCAAGGCGCTAAAAGATTCGTAATGACATTTATAAGAAATTTCATTGCGAATATTTTGACAACTTGGGAAAATTTCTAGCATGAATACTTTCGGACTAAAGGACTAAACAGTGAAAGAAGCCAAAAAAAAAAAAAAAAGAAAGAAACAAAAAGTAATTGTTTCGATTTTCTTTATTTTTTGTAAAGAAACGTCCTAATATTTAGAAATGCACTGTAAAATTAAAAAAAACGCGCTAACAGCAGTAAGTATGCAAAAAGGGCAAACGATTTTTTATATAATTTTTTTTTCAGCAGCTTAAAACGCCGTAGTAAAAGAACCTACCGAATTTCGTTGAAATTCGTTTGATAGTTTTCGCATAATAATTTTACCATTCAGATATTAGCGAAAAAATTAGCATTTTCCAAACTGCTGCAAAATCAGGGGAACCGCTTTAAAAATTTGAAATTTAAAAAAAAATAACTAAGGCATTCAAGCTTTTAAAAACAATCTAAAGATTGAAAATAGGCTTTCTGCTGATTAAAGATTATGTTAACTCCAAAAATCTACGTTTTCTTTAATGTTGCCTTTCAGCGGATATTTAAATTTGGTTAAACTTAAAATAAATTTTTGAAAAAAATATAATGTTTCTTGCAAAAAAACAAGACGTTTGGACAGAGGGGCTTAGTTTCGATACTATGCTCTTCAAATAACCCCAGAATTTCATAGAAACCTGCCAAGACGGCCAAATTCCTGTGAGGCGGACATTTTTAAGAAGCTAAAAAAATTAAATGGTAGATAATTGTAAAAGTTCCATAAATAAATTTATTCAGGGTAATTTCTTTTATAATGATTATCTCCGAATAATTCACAAAGGATTCAGGAATTTTCCTTATTAACCCTTCGAAGGAATGAGTTGGCAATAATGTAAATATAACTAGGAGATAGGACTCCTGCATCCGTCATATTGTCATATCTTCCTGTAATGGAAAGGGTTGGGGGTTAATTATGTTGGACGTCAGGCAAAATGGCTGACCAAATCCATCATGGGAACACCCGAGGACAAATTAGTCATTTAACCTCTACATGGTCAAATGCTGAAATTAGCTCTACAATCTCACACCTCACGTCAAATCTCTCTGTTGGACACTGATTTCTATCAAGATATCCTCCTACAGCTCAGAATTGAATTTCAAAATTGAAATTTCCTTTAAAATGTTTTAATTTTAAATTCCATGAAATCAAATTGCATTATACTAATTTATTATCATATAATGGGAGGAATGTTGTTTATGCTTCCTCTCAAATAAGAATAAATAAATAAATCTTGAAAATTATAATTAGACATACTATACTTTGCATTCTTGTTCTGTGATTAAAATTTAATGCTTACCTCTTCTTTTATCTTTTAGTAATTTTAATATTATTTTATATATTTTCTGATATAAATTATCAATAGAGTTATATACACTATTGATATTTATAAACTATGGAAACACACTGATATACACATGAATAAAAATAGTTGCTAAATATAAACACAAAAATACAGATTCACTTTACATCTTCTCAATTTTTTACTAAGATTGAATATTTTATTTTCTTATAAATGGACGCCTTTAAACGGAAAGGAACCAAGCGCCATTTTTAACAAAATTGAGTTTTTGGTGCTATCTTGTAGAGAATTAGAGAATTTATATAGTAATAAAAAACTGGTTATAATATAATGCTGTCATTAAAGCAAGAAAAAATACCAAAAAGAAGTTAAATGGTGTATCCAGTATGCTGCAATAAACAGAAAGTAATCAAGCACCATTTTTATCAATAACTAGAAAAATAAAACCCCATTACCATAACAACAGTTTATTTTAATGAGAGAAAATGAATGAAACATTTCAGGTAATAAAGGACTTTTAGACCCACAAAAAACTTTAAACCCAATTCTCTAAAGAATGAACAGATGGCACTTGGTCAAAGGCGTCCAAATAATGTTGATTAATAGGAAAAACAAATCATCAGGTCTCCAACACAATTATTTACTCAGTTTTCAAAGCACTCTTTCGGGGACTACAGCTCTAGCCCCAGTGCATCTACAGAATAGGAAAACAAAATTTAACAAATCGTTCATACAGAGATATTTGTAGTTTGTAAAACTAATAAAACCCTTTTAGAAGAAAGAAAAAAAATAAAGTTTCAATTCAATAAAATCTGATAATTAACCACGCAGTTTCAGTATTTTAAAACTCTTTTTCTTTAAAAAAAAAATGTTTTTATTACTTCACTGTGTGAACAATTTACTATAATAGTAGGTGAATCTACAAATAGATATCTCCAAAAAACTCAAGAATTGTGCTTTCAATGTATGTTTAAAGAAATAGCATTTATGTGGGTACCATTGCAGTATCATTCTCAACGAAAAGGCTGACCGAGAAGCGAATTTCGCCCGAACAGAAAATGATGTAGTCAATGAAACCACAAAAGAAGACTTACAAAAACACTTAAAAAATATCACACGAGAAAAATTGAACGAGTAATGGTTTGGAACTCAACGTACTCACATCATTAAAATTAAAAAGAAAACAGACAATTGGACAACAGGACAGCGACATTCTCGAAAAGAAGAAACCGTTTTGACAAGACTACAAATAGGACACACAGCACTGACCCACACCTACTTCCTAAAGAACCTCCATCACCCAACATGCAACACAAAAATTACAGCCGAACATATACTTACGAACTGCCACTAATACGACCACATAAGACACACTTGGAATATCCAAAACATTACAGGGCGTTTTAGGTGAGGACGAACAAACAATCTAAAAATTGCTAACTTTCATCAGACAAATCAAAATTTACAAACATATATAAGACCGAACTGCCAATGACCTACTAGGATAGAGGCAAGATAATTAAAATAAAATAAAATTTGTTAAACTATGTTGTCCTATTTGATCAAGTACTAAATCAGTGGAAATGATTGATTTCTTCACCTTTTAGCTTTAAACAAAAAATAAATGAATACATTTGTATAATTTTCTTAGAGACAGATTACTATTGTTGTGGAGCTGTTCGTCAAATAAACAAAATAAGATAACATCTGATTTGTTTTGCCAATGGAAATAAACAAAATAGGCTTTCTCTTTTGAATGAAACTTTTTTATATAGAAAAATGTAATCCTAATCAACAACTCCTCAGATGATTTACTATTACTGCTAAGATTACTTCAGAAAGGATTTCTGAATGAAAACAGTCGGGAGATTCATTCATTAGTTTGACCGTTTGTTTGATTTGAATAGCCGACAATGGTGTACTATTAAGGCCAATTATGAGTTAATAAATCAATCTCAAATTTATATCCTGCTATGTGGGGATATTTTATGGCCATCAGCATTCCTCGTCCCGTAATAATCCTTTGTTATTCTCTTCAAATATTCATAGTGGTCCAATTGTTGTAGTCGAGTAGTTTTACACACAATATTTCTTTACTACTTAGAGTATTTTTAAAGAGTCAACTGAGATCAACTGTAATTTTCATAAAGTTCCTTACTGATACTACTTGACAAAGTAATTACATATCTTTATTCAATCGAAAATAAGAGTTTGCTTGAAAAACTTTAAGTAAATACATGTGAATTAAATAATTGCTGGAAAATTTAGGGATTACTTACTTATTTCATTAATTAAACAATTTCACTTGAGTAAATACTGATATTTCATTCAAGTGGTTGTAAGTAAAAGCGAATGCTTATTTTTATTCAAGAGACCCATTATCTTATAATACTGTAGTTTGATTAAGTTAAAATGTTTCGGTTAGTTATGGCTATAAATCAGTTATTCATATCTCGAATAATAAAGCATGATTTCATATCTATAAATTAGATTCCGCTAGAGTGGGTTTTCTACTTATTGCTTTGACCTATATAAAATAGAGAATGTGGTGAGCATTTTTTGTAATATCCCAACACAATGCATGAAGGTATCTGTCTACGCATTGAATGAAATAAACCCTTGTCATGATATTTTTCCATTTTGAAAAAGACAAACACTAAACCCACCGCCAGGAAAATTTTTGTCTTCATATCTGTACGTCCAACGAACGTTTGCCTGCATTGGGCTCAGCCTTGGTTAATTGTAGCCTTTGAAATGATTTGAGTATTTCTAGACCCCCAGTATTTCTACTTCAAAAAAAGGTTTTAAATGCAAACAAAACCTCATACACAACAACTCACTTACTCATACATTCATTACTGGAACATCATTTCATTTAGCCAAAATTAGATTCTGGTGGGTTGATTATTCAACTTAAGGGCTCGATGTCTACAGATCAGAGAATTTGGTGAAATATTTGGTCAGGTAATAAGTTCGTCGGCATGAAAAGCCTGCTTGGGATTCGGTATGACTCACAACTAGAACAATAAGATTCTAGAACCTTTCAACACTTACCTGCGCTTGGCTAATGTATTAATCAGTCTGTTGCCAATATGCTTAATATTGGGCGCATATTAGTACCATAGAAAACGAATATAGAAAAATCAATAAGAATGCTGTATTGAATTATTATTTTCATGTGGAGAATCTGCCAGATCTGCAGCGATAAAAATAAATAGCGTACATTGTGATCATACTATCAGTCCAAGGACTACCCCGAAATTGTTAAATAAATTTAAAATTCCGGAAAGCTGCATTTATGGTGAATTCCGTTCTGGATGCCTAGTTAATTTTAATGGCAAAGTTCTTAAAAATCTTGTGGAATCAAAGCCACAATTAACAGTGGATCAGACGGCAGAAACGATGGATTCATCTTATGGATTAAAAACGGCTTGCGAATGGTGAATGTTAACAAAGTGTAGTTTTATCATGATATTGCTGGAACACTTAGTGCTCGACCAACGCTCCAAAAAAATATTTTATTTATTTCAGAGCTTATACCGTATCCTGCTTACTCCTCGGGCATTTTCCCAAGAGGTTTTCACTTATTTCGTATCTCACACACAATTTTTAATAGGGGAAAAGTTAAATTTTAAACAGGATGAACTAAATGAACTTTCAAATGTGTTTGCATCAAAACCAGAGTCTTTCTACACCAATGAAATTGATAAGCTAACTATAAGGTGGCAAGCAACTTTAGGTAGAGAAAAAATATGGCATTGATTAAAGTGGTGAATTGCGTTTTACTTACACTATTTAAAAATTTACCAAAATTGTGCACAGAATAAATAATAATCTAAAAGAATAATTAGGATTTTGTTTTTATTAAAAAAAATCTTTATGAATATTAATTTTCTATCTGCTGGAATATCCTTCATAAGAATTATTACCAAGGCAATTGCAGACACCTTTCAATAATAACATCTTTGTCAAAGAGTAAAAGTGTATAAATCCCAAGGAAATTCTAAAGTGAGGAGAATAAGATGCATTGCAGGATATTGTCTTCAACAGAGTAGTAAAGAAGAAGAAGAAGATGGCGGTAGAGTTTCTCCCCACAAATTCTTCTACAAACAAGAACTTCTCTTGAATAAAACCTCAAGATAATCACAACTATAAAGTACTCAATTCCCAAGATACTTACCCCCCACTCCTCTTCAAGCCTCTTCCCCCACCCCTCTTCTAGAACAACATTACATTTCTTGAAATAACCTCGTCTAATTTATTCTTCTATCTGCTTTCATTTATTTTTCCATGATTTGCCTCTTCCAGAGCTCTACTGTACAAATATTAAAATTTTTACGGTGGAGGAAGGTGGAGTTTGATATTATAAATGTCTTAATTAACAACAGTTTCATCAGTTAGAGGATTTTAGTAGCTTATTGGGGTAAATTAAAATGTTTAAGACTAAGCATATTTTTAGTTCTTAAAAAAAAACAATAATAATAAAAAATAACAGAAATCCTTCTTGTCTTCTATAAATATCCATAAATTCTAACGTCCTCTCTGGGTGGCCATATAAAATGTGATCAAAGTTTCATGTTGTTTAAAATTCTTAATTTTGGATCTACTGAATATATTGTTTTTATTTAAAGGATAAATGAAAATAAAAATAAAAAATATATAATTTGGTACAAATAAAGGTTTTATAATTATTATTATTATTATTTAAAGGCTCATATTAATATATGATAGACTAGTTGAATACCCGTGCTTGGTCACGGCAGATATTGCATTAAAGAATATATCATCAATATTAACGCTACTACATAATTTTGTGCAGTTTATTATAGCACGGTTCTCGTCATAAGTTATTCATCAATTGATAAGTGATCAAAGTATAATGTTTCTTGACATTTGGGCGCTCCGGAGCAGTGCCAAGAAACAGATAACATAGAGATAATCCGTTATCAATAGGTTAGCAGTAACAGCAGTTTAACCAGTAAAGGTTAAAATTCGTTCTCAATAATAAATGTACGTTAAAATTTAATAATTTATGTTTCTAGGATTTCATTTGGATGACTGGGGATGCTGATGGATGAGGATGCTGTGCAAGTGTAATAGTAAAAGCGTATAATCTATGAGGGACAAAATCACAGTTTATTTCTAGTAAATCAAGGTCTGCCACAGTAGTTGAAATGAACCGCTAATAAAAATAATATTATGAAATACGTAGATACGGTACGGTAACAGCTGGCCTGTTATCGTCCTTGCAACGCTCGCTGCCTAGGCTTGCCTGCACTAACCAACTAAAAATTCAAACCCCTCTAAAAATACTTAGAAATTCGAAAATCAAAAAATCCTGTTTTAGCGAGTGTTTACGTTCTAAAGGGAGAGTCCATGCAAAATTTTAAAATTTTCTGTCAAGTGGTTTGGGCTGGGCGATGATAGGTCAGTGAGTGAGTGGTATATGACCAATATATAGTAGATTTGGAGTTTTTTTAGAAATTTCTGTCATGTTGGAAAGTGATGGATTATGTTGATCAAGTTATGAGATGATGTTACAATCAGAAAAACACAAAGATTTTTTAATGGAAAAAGGTCTACTTCATAAGAAAAGTCCATGTATGTCGCAGTGGTGATTTTTTAAAAAAAATATCTGTTTATTTTTAAATTAAATTAGAGCTGAGGGTTTCAAAAGAAATTTTCGCACGAACAAAAATAAGACTTTATATTATTATTATGACTCTTCGAGTTTTGACCCCAAAAAAGGAAAACCACCCAAAAAAAAAAAAACACGTAGAAAATAAGTCTACAAAATTATGTTGATGGAAAATGTGCCGCAAGCCCTGAAAGAGAGTTTGAGGATCACTGTATGAATAAATGACTACAAACAATGCATTAGAATGAGGAGGCTGGAGACATGGGAGACGTGACCAAGAGCTTGCCATAAAGCTTCCCTACACTTACCACAACCCTTCGTCTCATCCTCTTCAATAGTCTTCCTGCCAAAAATGGTTTTCTCGCAAACTAACCACAAAAAAGTCTCAATCGTAGGAACTGCGTCATACTGCGGGTTCTCAAAGAAAGCGAGTGCGACTTAGAAAACGCATGTGAACAGAAACTTAGGCCTCGGGTACGATACGAGCGAAGAGCGATGAGCGATAAGCGAAAAGCTTCAGAGCAACGAAGCTCACATTAATGTTAAGCTGGAGTGCAGTAGAAATGAGTGAGGACTGGCTACAAAAGGCATGAGCGACCGGGCGACGTCGCCTGTAGGTTCCGGGCTGTCGCTCGTCTCTCAGCCCTGACATTTAACATTTTTCTCGTCGCTCACTTCAGAAATTATATTTTGGGTGCTACAAAAAAGGCTACAGCCTCTAAATACCAACCGACGCATTCAACGCATTTTCATTTTAAACGAAAGCTAATAAAATTTAAAACAACTTCGTCTATCTTGTTTCCCAGATACGAAGACATCAGACAACGTAATGCAGTAGAAGAAACAGGCTAAACTAGCAACTGGACGACCAGCACCAGACGTACATTACATGACATACCAGGATCTTCAAGCCTTCTGGTGGTGGTAAGAATTCAGGTAAAACACGCTTCGAGAAATCAGGCACACTGTACAGTAATGGTCATCCAGTAAAAGCCATTAACAACTAAATTTGTCAACATACGCATGCGCGGGTGTGGAAAAGTCCGTATCAAAGAAGTCTAATTGAAATTTACCATCAATTATTTAAGTTCACCAGCAGTTATTTATTCACAACCATTTTTTTAAATAATGAAACATTCTTCACATTTCTTGTTTAGTTCATGAAAAGTATTATATAACAGAAATCCCTTAATAATTAGCTAATGTCTTTATAATTATTAGTTCGTTCTAATTCGCGCCTGTTGAACTTTGATTGTCAACATACTTTTATTTTAGAAATAACTAACAATGAAGTTGCACGAAAATATTATTCTCGTCCACAATAGAGAAGAATTACTCAAATTTTTATTTGAAAATAAAGTTTTGAGTAATTCTTTCAATTGTGGAAAATGTGGGGAGAATTTAAAACTTAATGAAAATACTCTGGATTTTCGATGCCGCAAGTGATATAACCAAAAAAATATGCATAAAAAAATCGTTCGGAAACAGTGCGACTTTCGTGCTAGTTCGAGACGATTGGGGTTTTGTATCCACCAAACATCGCGTCTCAAGAAGAAGAAGAAAGCTAAGAAGGATGTCTAGGAAGATAAGAAGAATGTCTAGGACGACTTTTAGGCATACATGCTATGCGTTTATAGTCATTATGTCAAGACACGACGCATCTACATGTACATATTGCAATAAAGCACATACTGACAGAGTGTAGACTCAGGTGTGTAGACAAATTTTAAAATGCCCTACAATTTGACCGACTTACTATTCGATAATAACCAACATTGATGAAATTATTAAATTCCTAAAACATAAAGATTTATATAAAACAACTTAAATAAGAAAAATAACATAAGAAAAATTAACAACAACCATTTGGTGAAATTGATTTTTTGAAAATTGATATTTTTGTTGGGTTAATGCATGGCAGCCCCCTCAGCCCCCCCCCCGAAATTTTCATTTGGTGGTAAAAATGTGTCATAAAAACCTTAAAAATAAATTAAATAAGATCACTTAGTTAATAAAAAATAGTTTATTTTAGGCGTAATAGCGTTTTAGTGGCCTAAAACTATTCCAAGTTCTAAATTTTTCATATTCCATGCCCCGGAAATGGTCTCAGCCCCTCCCCCCCCGAACTTATTTCCTATATACGCCCATGGGTTAATGTAACATAACATACAGAACATTCAACACTAGCATAAAATAATTGAAAGACGTAGGAATTTTGGAATGTAACATAATAGAATTTTATTCTTAATGATTTAAGGAGGAAGAAATAGTTTTATCACCAAGTGGTGAAAAACTAAAATAACTAAGTCAATAATTTATGACGTCATAGTAAGGTTGTTCCCATGGTAGGTAGATCCCTCATTATCAGTGGAGGCAGATCCTATCATTCCTTACACTACCTGACCTCTCTTAAATTCTTATATTCTGGATTAGAAGCAGCCTTCAGCACTTAGGTATAATCAATTTGCACTTTAGATCTTAATTAGTAAATATTTCATCCTCTTGAGGAAGTGCTTCAACTTTAAGAGGTTGAGCCTTCCGGCAAATAGCCTCAAGCCCAATTAAAAGTTCACGAATACAATTTTCTTTTGTAATGAGCTTAATTCCTTAAATCCTATTTTGCAGATTTTTCTCCGGCAATGCGATTTTCGTAATTAGATTTACTCGAGACAATTTTGAGGCTTAAAAGAAACTGATTTTTTTTTCGTCAATAAATTATTAATGTCCTTTTTTTGTCAGATATATTGTTACCACCTTGTTATTATTTAATTTTGTTTTATTCGAGGAGAAATGTTTGCAAATATGAAGGTAAATTATCGCTCATAGATAACATGAACGATTGTAGGCGGATATTTTACTGCCCAGTGTGTAAAAGCTACTGTATGTCCGTTCGGCGACAGTAAAAAACCCGATGGGACAAAAACGTCAATTGTGCTCCCGGCCATAGGTCCGTAATACAGATGCACCATGTTGGACTTCTATTATCCTTCATTATGTCCTCTGGAGTAATTTCGATTTCCTCTCTTCAGGAATTCCGTATGACTAAAATTAAGGTCGTTATTATAAATTTTGATCCGGAGCAAACACCTACTCCTGATCGACTCATTATGCTGGTTAACGAACCCATCCCGTCGTTTGTCAATATTTTGATTTCGGATTTCGCTTGGAACGAAATAAAATTGTGCCTGCGTTTGGAATTAAGGACGTATTAGACAAAATATTTTTTTTAACAGACAAGAAACGTTTTGGACTTTTTATCTTGTAGATATCTATGCAAAACATTCAGGGTTGCGTGGGATGTTCAAGTCTTTGCGTCTTAAGGTGCTGATGTGTAAGCCTTGAATGGCCAATCCTACGTCGTGCAAAACGCCGTTTTCTTCTAATAGCTCGGTATTTGGATGGATGGATTTGAAGGTGAATTAAAGGATTATATAGTCCGTAATTGTTTGCTATTGATTTATTTATTTTTTTTTACGGTGAATCGTTACCTAGGCTATTAGAGATGCGGGATTTTTGTCCGTCAATATCGTCCGAAAGTGTTCCCAGGATTCCAAAATTTCCTTATTTTTTTTTTTTTATAATTTTGTTTAAGTCTTATTGAGGGGTTGGTACTATATATATATATATATATATATATATATATATATATATATATATATATACATACATACTTACCCAGTCTTAGTATGGGTGGCGAGCTATCCACACATGGGGATGTAATGGCCCCTGAGGAGGTGGCATAAAGGCCACGAAACGTGTAGGGCGTACAAACAATAAATAGTACAAAGAAAATTGGAGTACAATTCTTTTGACCTTGGCCATGTATAAAGAATAAATAATGAGACGTAAATAAAGGTCATAAATACGTGGAAAATAATATATATATATATATATATATATATATATATATATATATATATATATATATACGTATATATATATATATATACGTATATATATATATATATATATATATATATATATATATATATATTTATGAGGAAAAATATATATTGCCAGTAGTTGGTAATTTTTTTTGTTATATCCCAAAAAAAAACATAAATGTGAAATAGAGGCCAGCCAAGTTCCTGCCCCACAAAGAAACACTCCCTTCCTCAAAAATATCCCCTCCTAAAACCCCCCAAAAACGCCTTACCATTCTACACTCCAAAAAAGTAGTATGAGTTGGTGTATTAATTCAACCAAAAATATTTGCCAATACAAGAGATGATACAAGAAAGAAATGTCCAAGTTCATTACTTGGAAGACCTCAAAGTTAATTACTAAGAACAGTAAAGACACTTCAACTGACCTTTAAAAACAACAATAAAAATACTTATATCCAGTTACTAAAATATCACTTTCCTCAACCAGGTATATTCTTAAACTTGGCAATGTTTAGTTTTTCTCTGAAGATAATTTCGGCACAAAAAAAACATTGCCAAGTTTAAGAATATACCTGGTTGAGGAAAGTGATATTTTAGTAACTGGATATAAGTATTTTTATTGTTGTTTTTAAAGGTCAGTTGAAGTGTCTTTACTGTTCTTAGTAAGTAACTTTGAGGTCTTCCAAGTAATGAACTTGGACATTTCTTTCTTGTATCATCTCTTGTATTGGCAAATATTTTTGGTTAAATTAATACACCAACTCATACTACTTTTTTGGAGTGTAGAATGGTAAGGCGTTTTTGGGGGGTTTTAGGAGGGGATATTTTTGAGGAAGGGAGTGTTTCTTTGTGGGGCAGGAACTTGGCCTCTATTTCACATTTATGTTTTTTTTTGGGATCTCATTACTTTTTTCTAAGTATTAAATAGAATTACAGGTAGGTATGCGGATTGCCGCATACCTACTGGCTTTTGTACTTCATATAAAACCAGGGTCTTTGGATTCTGCATAAGGTTCTCCTTACTGCTTGATATTTGATACCAATTATCAACCTACATACATCTAATCACTAGACTAGAAAAGTTAGAAGCTCTTCCAGATGACATTACTCTAGAGGACAAATTGATTGCTCTCTTAACTAAACTATTACACTGTAAAACACAGGAACCTTATCCCGAGGATAAAGATCACAATAGGGAAAGTGCAGAAGGCCTTCAAGAAAAAGATAAGAAAAAAGACGATACATTTTGGGTTTGTAATCCTAAACTTTGTAATTTAGATGGCTCGACTTTGAAAAACTTAGTATCTGCTTTGAAGTGTATTATGCAGTGAACCCCCACGACTTTATTTACTACATTTAAGAAAGAAGTCACAACTGTTTTTGTTAAGATATGTCGAAATGTTTTTTAAAACATCAAATATAGGTTCTCCTTACCAAGACAATTCATTTGATACCCCACATGATGGGTTTCAGAAGGAATGATGGCATTTCGATGGAACAAAAAGTAAAAAACGTCATAGGTAATATGACACTCCCGTATCAAGACCTACCTGCGTGCCAAGTTTGGTCAAAATAGGCCAAACGGTGTGAATTTGTATAAGGAACAAGCATACATACAGACAGCTGAAAGACCTTTTTTACCTAGCCTAGTGCATTCCCCGGACCAAGGCCTACCTGTGTGCCAAGTTTGGTCAAAATCGGTCAAATGGAGTGAATTTGTGTAAGGAACAAACATGCAGACAGCCAGCTGATAGACGATTTTGACTGGCCTATGAAACTACCCGGAGAAAGACCGACATGTCTGTCAAATTTTGTCAAAATCGGTCAAACGGTGTGTATTTGTATAAGGAACAAACAGACAGACAAACAGCTGATAGACAATTTAACCTAGCTTATGATTCTCCCCGTATCAAGACCCATTTGTGTCCCAAGTTTGGTCAAAATCGGTCAAACGGTACGGATTTGTAAGAGGAACAAACATTCAGACAGACAGCTGGTATAAGATTTTTACCGAGCCTATATGCGTCTAATTGTTTCTTAAAACATCTATTCTTCATACCGAGACAATTCATTTGATACCCCACATCATGGGTTTCGGACGGAATGATGGGTTTCCGAAGGAAGTACAAAACTGGCACGCCCCACCCCGGAAGCGGAGTCAAACACAACTTTTCGCGATTTTTCGATTTTTTCCTTTAATAACGTCTTCATATCTATCTTCATGCAAAATTTCAAGTCCCTAGCATCATGGGAAGTGCCTAATAATTTTGATGAGTCAGTGAGTCAGTGAGTGATTGAGTCCTATAAATCCCGATGTTCGATCGCTTATATCTCAGAAACTATTCGATGTAGAATTATGAAATTTTCCAGTTTTACTCACATCTAGGAGTATAATACCTGTGTAAAATTTCATAACTTTATCTTTACCTGGTTGAAAGTTATGAGAGGGTAAAAATCAGCTCTAATACCGCCTGTAATATACACACAGTATGCTTAGGCCGGAACTTGGCCTGGCGCACTACCGTGCGCCTAGATGATGTTTTTTTGTAGTTGTTAATATGAGTTTTTTCTGAGTATGTAATGTTTTGCCATGATATTTGGTGGATGTGTTGTGGCAGATGAATGAATATAATTTACAATAATTAAATCTATAAAGGATAATAAGAAAAAATTATAGAATATGTATTAGGAATTTTAATAATAATTTTAAATCATAAAGATAGCAGGGAGTTTCCCGGATAACTAGAATTCATGTTTAACACTAATTAAAACTAGTTTATCATTTAGAACAATTTGGAGCTGAGCTAGACTTGACTAATTAAATTTGGCCCCCGAGGATCCTCAAGTTGGGTCAGCTATAACTAGAACAAACAGCAGGTCATTGTTATTAGAGTAATAATTCACCTTTTAAATACATTCATAGTTTATTTAGTAGTTGCACTAAGGTTATCTAGAATTTAAAAACTAATAAAATAATCAAATAATTTAAAAAGAGTATACAGAACGCAAATTTGACATACGTTCCTTCTTTAAGCCAAGACGGCACAAATTAAGCAAGTCCTACAGTATAGCAATTGTATCTCAATTTCTGTTTATAAAATAATGAAAACAAAAATAAATAAAAAAATACTCTACTAACGATAATCCTTCAATGAAATGGATAATATTCTTTGCAAGGATTTGAAGTTAAAGTGGAAATTGCCCGTCTGAAAATTTACTTCATCCTTACTAAATATATAAAAAACAAAAAAAAAAAAATGAATGTTTTTGCTCTTTCTTATCACGAATTGAGCACCCGACTCAATTATTAATTTTTCGATTAATTTTCTTCAGGGGTGTTGTGAATGCGAGGCACTACACTACCTAATAAATACACAAAAACTTCGCATTTTGTTTAATAATTTTGATGAATAATAAAAGCGTCCAAATGTAAAAAGAGAACATTTGCTAGTTAACGACCTCGGTTAATCGGTTGCTAGTGGAACGCAATATATATATATATATATATATATATATATATATATATATATATATATATATATATATATCCATAGATCTTTTAGCTCTAGTTGCTTTCCCCTTAGGGGGCCATGATGCTCTATATATATATATATATATATATATATATATATATATATATATATATATACACACACACACACACACAGAGAGAGAGAGAGAAATTTTAACAGGGTCATTTTCGGTACCTATGAAGATTAGGAGAAAGTTTACAAAACTTTTTTGATGAACAAAGCCTTTGGATTGTGCTAATACTAGAATCGGAGACACTTAGACTTTTCTCAATTTTCGCAGGTTAGTCCGTCATAATTGGCGTCATGTCCAACTATATTGGTTTATAATTTCGATTGTGGAAGTTCTGTGTATTTATTTTTTAACTAATACATTTCTCCAGTTATAAAGAGAATAGGCTTTTTGGTAGAAAGCAAAGAAGCCAACGTAAGAGTCCCGCAATCTACTTAAATATATCTCGTATTATGTTGTGACCAAATTTGGAAATTACTAAGTTGCCTGAGATTTTGCTGGAGAACTGATTTGATTTCAATATGATTCTTCCCGTGTATTTTGAGGAAAACCCACTCATGAAGCATATTTTGTTAATTTCCCCTTATGCATAAAGTAGGTGTTGTGATGCATTGTGAGGCTATATTTTTCACTACACAAGTTGATTTGTTATGTGTGCTCAAAAGACATTTAGTGTTTAAAACGTTTTCCATTATTCAAATTGAAATAGTTGTTGAGTAATGACAAATCTTTGAAGTATTTATACATGAACACTAAAATCCACTTGTCCACAAAGAAAGACCCTAACCCTTTCGTTATCAACACTAATGGAACAAACTGAAGAGTGCTTCCTATTATTTCTCCTTCTTTTTTTTTCTCCCATATTTTTTTTCACAGCTGACCCAAGCATTATCAAGAGGAGAAAGTGTTAATTTCCAATTTATAAGAGAATGCTGTTAGGAGAGGTAAGTAGATAGGCATGTTCCGGGTAGAATTTTAATAGGATTCTTTCTACCCCCCCCCCCTCACATCAACATCTTTATCAAAACCTGAAACCTCAAGTGACCTGAGCTTTAATGGTACCATCTCATTAACGATAAACATTTTTTTTATTATTCTATAATGAAGTGTATCACCTCGAGGGGTCGAAATCGAGTTGGTTTAGTTTTTTATTTATCGCGTCTTTAAACATAAATACTATAAATGTTTAAAGTAATTTGTGAGTATGTTGGTATAAATGTTAATTTGTTGTGTGTGTGTATGTATGTGACGTGATTTTGGGCTGCATGGTGGATTTGCACCACGTAGATACCTCCACAGGAGCTCCGGCCTAGTGGATGAGGTTATATGAGTTAGACCTGGTTTGGCTGTATCTGCACCACGTAGATACCTCCAGAGGAGCTCCGGCCTAGTGGATGAGGTTATATGAGCTAGACCAGGTTTGGCTGTATTTGCACCACGTAGATACCTCCAGAGGAGCTCCGGCCTAGTGGATGAGGTTATATGAGCTAGACCAGGTTTGGCTGTAATGCACCACGTAGATACCTCCAGAGGAGCTCCGGCCTAGTGGATGAGGTTATATGAGCTAGACCAGGTTTCGCTGTATTTGCACCACGTAGATACCTCCAGAGGAGCTCCGGCCTAGTGGATGAGGTTATATGAGCTAGACCAGGTTTGGCTGTATTTGCACCACGTAGATACCTCCAGAGGAGCTCCGGCCTAGTGGATGAGGTTATATGAGCTAGACCAGGTTTGGCTGTATTTGCACTACGTAGATACCTCAAGAGGAGCTCCGGCCTAGTGGATGAGGTTATATGAGCTAGACCAGGTTTGGCTGTATTTGCACCACGTAGATACCTCCAGAGGAGCTCCGGCCTAGTGGATGAGGTTATATGAGCTAGACCAGGTTTGGCTGTATTTGCACCACGTAGATACCTCCAGAGGAGCTCCGGCCTAGTGGATGAGATTATATGAGCTAGACCAGGTTTGGCTGTATTTGATTTATTTCTTTATTTTATTTATTCGTTCTTTGTTTATATAATTTTAATAGTATTGTTAATTTGATTATTGTTATTATTTTATGATTATCTTTGTTAAGTATCATTATATTTTATTTATATTTAATATTATTATTATTATTATTATTATTATTATTGGGGGTTTTCTCCTCAGTTACCTGGGATAAATTCTTTCGGGGGCTGTTGCCAACCGAAAGAATTGTTTTTTATTGATTTTTTTGTTGTTTTTTTTACGGGCGTTCATTTAAAAATTTCCGAACCGTTCTGGCGGTATCAAGCAGTACCGCTTGTTAGGCATTTTTAATTAGATCCTCCGGCAGTTTCAAATAGGTATTTGTGGCAATCGTCGTTTTTGGAATGAGCCCGTTGGTCGAGATTATGACGGCTGTAATCCTTGCGGAATCCAACTTATACAAGTCTTTCAGCTCTATGGCCAACTCCTGATACTTGCGCAGTTTCTCGGCATATGATTTCCAGACATTCTCATCATTGGGGATTGCGAAATCAATAATATCGGCTGTCTTACTTCGCTTGTCAATGATAAGAATGTCCGGTTTATTGTGATGGACAGTACGTTCCGTTAACATTGCTTCGTCCCAATACATTTTAATTGTACCTTTCTCCAAAAGTCTATTTGGGACGTAGCGGTAATAAGGGACCACACCATCCAACATACCATATTTTTCTGCGAGTGCTTGATGATATATTTTGGCCACATTATTATGCCGCTGAAGATAATCGTATCCCGCAAGAATCTCACAGCCCCCCGTAATGTGCTGGATCGACTCATACGTTTTTTACAAAGTCTTTATGCATTTATTATTATTATTATTTAAGTTTTTTTTTTTTATGGTCTTTATTTAGGTCTTACAGTAACGAGGCTTGTTGTGTTACCAAGTCTGAATAACGGGGGTGAAGGAGACTCCTTATTGTTAATTGACTTGTCTGGAATTATTTTTACGTGATAAAATGTATATTTAACCATGTGAATTGTATCTCCTAATAATAAAAATATAAAAAATATAAAAACATTAATGATGTTTAAAGTACCAAGATTTTTAAAATAGTTATTGACACGGTCAGCGAGCATATTACACCACTATTCAATATTGGCTGTAGATATTGAATATGTAGATAATTTGCTTACATAGAGGGTGTATCACTAGTTAATGACAATACTCTAAGGGGATAAAGTAGACAAAAAATGTAGGTCAACACCACCAATCACACATTTCTATCTCACTCCGTTCCAGGCATATGCCGTGCTAAAGGTTCTTTAGATTTAGAAAAAACCTTGTTTACCCATTTTCTCTGCTTAAACATATTTTAGCATACATATGCTTTAGCGATGACTAAACTGAAAAAAAAAACCATTACAAAAAAGTGTCCGCTGGCGTTCGCGCATGGGCGGTGGCCATGCACGAAAAAGAGTGATGTATGTTATAGAGTACATTAAATAGGTTTGTCCAGTGGAGCTAAGTCATATTTATGTTCCTGAATTTGAGCAGAAGGCTCTAAACGATTTTTTTTTTTTTTTTTTTTTTTAACTATAGAATCACTTTTCGTGTAAATAGCTTGCTTTGCAAGTTATAAGCTGAAAATAACTAAAAAACATAATATTCACTGATTTTTTGATAATTTCTCATATTTGCCGACCACAATTTTGGTGTAAAACTTCAGATTCGTGTTCAGATCCCCCAAAAACATAGAATAAGGTAATCAAAACAAAGACACCAAAACATTCCACTTGAAACCAGCGTTTGACTGGGCTAAAGTGTAAACCCCCACTTACAATAGACTGAATTTGCTTATATACAAAACGCATCACTCTCATTAGCTCTGTATAATATTCAGGATGTATCGTAGGTTGATGGCAGTACTCAAGGGGGTGAATGACTAAACTTAAGACTTACTGAAATCTTTAAACATCAATTTCATTAAGAATATTTTTTTCTGATTAGATCAAAAAAATAAACATGATATTTGTTTTATTTATCAGTTGTTCCCATGTGTATAGTGAAATTTGGAAGCTTGCATTTTTTTTTTTTTTTTTTTTTTTTTTTTTTTTTTTTTTTTTTTTTTTTTTTTAGGAAAATTAGTGATTCTCGAAACTTTGTCAAGAATTGGATTTTTTTTTATTAATATAAACTTTTTGAGCCGTTATTGCGGTCCGAAAAAGATACCGGTGAACGTTGAAAGAGCATTACCCTTAAAGCAAATTTAATGCTGAATTAAAAAAAAAAATTATTCGGATTTTTCTACAAAAAAAACACAGTTTTTTTTCTAAATATCTTTTCCAGCGGCATATTCTTAAGAAAAAAATCATATAACTAAAATTATGGTCTAGTTTCAATATAAGAAAATTACATTATGTCCACTATGGCTTATTAAAAGTACAAGTTGGTTTGGGCTAATGCTTTTAGGACATACAAATCTTACTTAAGCATACTTAATACCATATTAATCTAGGCCTGAATAAGTAGTACTTTAGTCTAGCTAGCCTCATCATTTGAATTTATTTTTTTTATGACACCCAAATTTCTTTATGTTAATTTTTCTTTTCTCACACTTTCCGAGCTAATGAGGAAGATGGCTTAACAAAGAGCGGTCCAAAGTTTTAATATCCAATTTATAATGTAAAGGGGGACATTGGGGGTTTGAGTAGGATGGTAAGTAGACACCGTTGTTAGGGTCGGAATTTTAATGGGCCCTAAGGACATTCTACCTCAACTATAAGGAATAATAAATCATAACTTACCGGCCACTAACCTAGCGCACTATATCCACTCATGGAACCCAATCAGGTAGCCTAGAATAGCTGTAAAACCTACCACTGAATAAAATACCTGAATTATTTAAAAGAAGAAATCTTACGTTTTTCTCTCTACGCGATATTAGACGTATAGCCATCGGGGATCAAGCATACAGGATGCTAGGATTGCTAACACGTGGCAGTGACACATACAGCTGAAAGAATAGATAAACAAGAAAGAATAGTTAGATATAGATGAACAGCTATTTTAATATGATATGATGATATTAGGTATATCAAAATTTGGTACTTAACGGCTTTTGTATCATAGTTTATTTTGAGCTCTAAAACCTCACCAATAAGCTAACATTGTACATAAAAATGAAAAAAAAAATCAAAGCATGATATTGTATATATTTTACACACGCATATATTTAACACATGACAGAGCCATATAAACCAGATCGTACGAAAAACATCAAATGTTTGAAGTGATTGTTTACATTGGCATGACTTTTTTATTTATGAACTGATTGACATGAATCAAACACTAAACATTAAGTGAAGCTAATCACAATATATTAGTGAAAACTGCATCTAAATCGGATAAGCCGTTTCTGAGATTAGCGTGCACAAACAAAACAGTCAAAACTTTTAACAATCTTTCTTTTGGGTGCTATTGCGTTGATAAAGGGCCCCAGTAATGTTTTTTCTCATATATCTTCAGACAGCGGTCTGCTATATTTCTATTATATGTGCATACATATATATATATATATATATATATATATATATATATATATATATATATATATTCATGTGTGTGTGTTTGTTTATAGAAGATAGAAGATAAAAATAACAATAATGACTAATTATGATATAATTGTTAATTATTGTTATTTTTTTCTTTATAACATTTCGCTTTCGTGGCCAAAATGGACAAGAAATCGACAGCAGCAAAATTGACACGAAGCGAATCGACTTCAGCTCTATCTTAAGAAAGGTTTTATGAAAAACTTATCGTAGGAGGTAACTTTTTTAGTGCGAGTATCTGCAAGATTATTACGTCCAAAAACCTTATGTTTTTAAGTCCCTGCTAAGGAGAGAGGGAAAAATAGCTAAAAGACGTGCAGAGAGACTGCTTGTGCTAAAGAAATAATACCGTACTCACTGAGTAGCTACACACGTTTAGACAACTACCTTGTTGAGAGAAAGAGAATAAAACTAATTATAAAAACAAAATTTTGAAAATTAATTGCTAATAATAACAAAATATGAAACTAATATGTACTTACAAAAAAAGGAAAAAAGATAATCAATAAATAATAAATAGTGATAAAATTTAATATCAGTTTAATCCAGGTGGGAGGTGGCTTCGAAAATAAATATGTAAGATTCTCCTGTTCAGTTTACTGTTATTTCAGGTGAGCCTATGGATGTGTGGAGGACTTGTAAGGTGTAACCATTATATTATTTTTTTTTCTTCAATTAATTGTATTAAGTGCTCTCAAAAATGGGATACATAGATTTATCTCTTATCTATAATATCCAAAAGGAATTGGAGCGAGTGGTAGGCCACACAATTAGTGATATAAATTGTAAAGCGATAAGCTGTAGTGAGGTTGTGACTTAGGCCCTGATTTAGTACTGATAGAGGACACCAAACCCACCCAAATCTACATTAAAATTCCCCCGATAGCAGCCCTATTTGTTCGCCCTAACGGGACACCAATTACTATCCTTCCAATTACACAAATCAATTTTATGCTCCCTTTTAACTTATTGCCGATTACTTCAAAGACAACCATTTACATGTAAATTTACGATAGTATTTTTCATCTGAAATGTAAACGGATTTATGTAGTTTACTAATGAGTGTGCGGTTGTTTAATGGAGTACACTGAGGCATTAAATTGAATTATATTCCTGATTCTTATAGTTTTTTTTTTGCTTTTTTAAAATTTATTTGCAAGGAAATTGCCAATCAAATGGCAGGAATATCCAATTCTGTAGTATAAAATTTGTGGTTGGTAATAATTATGGTATGCTTTTTGTAAATGGCCGATTCCCAAAATGGATCTGATGGCCATGTTTGGAATAAAAACGCATTCTATAATCCTCCGATCGTTCATACTATGAATGTTTCTAATAAACTTTTTTCATGTCTGAATTTAAAATCCTGCAGTTCCATGTTTAGCAGAATGTTTTTCTTAATCTTCAATTGATTGCATCGGTTCTGTAACATGTTTGAAATGTTACTAACGTTTCCACTTTTAAGGCAGTGGGTGAAACTAGACAGAAAATGTAGTTCAAAAACACTAACCACACATTTCTATCTCATTCCTTACCGGCCATATGCCGTTCTAAAGGTATTTCGAAAAAACCGTGTTTTTTGCCAATTTTCTCTGGTTGTACAAATTTGTTTTCAACGATTCATTACATTTATGAAATCAGCATTAAATTTTCTTTAAGGCTAATGCAATTTAATGTTCATAGTTATTTCATTCAAATCGTAATATCAATTCAAATATTATAAATTAATAAAAGCTTCTTGTTAGCGACAGCATTTCGAAAATCATTACTCTTCCAATAAAAATCCTGCTGACTGCCGAATCTCATAGAAGTTTGCAACATTTAATCATCTTTTCGATGTTATACTCAGAACTAAGATTATCTCTCAATTCCATAATGTGATTTGAATTCTAGAGTGAAAAAAACATCAAATGAATAAAAGTAATATTATGTCTATTTTTGTGATATTATCATGAACGGTTAACCTTATAAGAGATCTCCTCTCGATGGAGGGAGGTAGCAAATAAAAGTTCTAATAATAAAAAAAGCTCAATGTTTCCAAAGCGCTTACAAGAGATTCCATTCAGGAAACATAGAGTATGAGTGATGCCGATAGATTTGTGAGCAGATACAATAATACCAGAAACGGAAATGAATAAATTAGCGTATCCCGTGTGCAAACAAAAATTAATTGGATAGTAAAACCCCCACTCACAAACATGTTCCAGTGAAAGTCGCCAATCCTGCTCCAATCCTAACGTGAGTCCCTTTTTACGAATCAATAATTTTATTTTTCACTGTACTTTAATTTATTCGTGTATTTCAGGAGCTTTGCGGTGGAGTTGGTGGATGAATTCAGTAAAGAAATGTTTTTTTTTTTTTTTTTTTTTCTACGGCGCATCTACATCTAGGTCATTAGCAGTCAAGAAATGTTAAAAATTTGACTCAGCTAGAACTATGTACGTGATCCGTACATAGTCCGTCTGTTACCAACTACCTACAACGTCTTAGTCTTCAACTTAGGATCTACACAATAACTAATGATTTTATGTTCAAAATGTGTTAGTTTCTTTTTACATAAACCGAATCTCTTAGCTTTTTCTTAAACAAAGATCTAAATCAAACATCACACAAAACTATTTACATATGACTATATACATTATGACAAGAACAAATAATCACTAAAGCACTAAAAGTCCGACTCGCAGGAACTGCGTCATCTTAGCGCGGCTACGTACATCTCGAAGAAATGGAATAGATTAGCATCAAAAACCACAGGAAACTGACAGTAGCAAACTTACACACAAGCGGATAATTCTTAAACTCTCAATACAATTATGTACTGAAAACGTACTTACTCTTCGACTACTGCTGAGAAGGCTCTATTCTAAACAACCAAAAATTCGTTGTCATTTAAAGTATCTTGTTTTACTAGCAAATTCGTTTTACTGTTATAATCAACTGTAAATATGTGCTTCATGGCGAATAAAATTCCATTCTGTCGTGGGTTAAATCTTTCTATAAAATAAAAAATAACAATAACTTCAGTTGGAGGCTATGAGGAAGGTTAATAGATAGGAGAATTCAAAACAAACTATGTATACGTCATCATGATTACCACAGCCACTCCAAACATATTACCATTACCTTTCACCGTTTCTTAGCTTATTTTACTACAATAATAATTTTACTGATAAATGCAATTTAAAACAAAAAACAACCAATTAAAAAGTGAGATAAACAAAGAGAAAAACCGTTTCAATAGACTTTTTTACACTTTTTAAGTTTTAAGCGCTTATATCTCTGACTGTCGTTGCCCCATCGAATATTGCTTCAGAACATTTTTTGTAGAGAATTTAGTAAGCATTCGAATGGTCACCTTCCACTTACCACGATTTCCCAACCGTTATCGAGATATTTACGAAAAATGTATGAAGATCCGAAAACTTTTCATGTCTATTAATAAAATATTTTTTCTCATACTTCCTTAACTCAGAATGTAACCAAAATTTAAACATCTTAGTTGGGATGAATTTCCAAGATGTAGAAAATATTTCAATTGAATCCCGCGATTCTAGGTACCCACAAAAAAATAATGACTTATAAAAACATTTATTCCACTTTTCTCAGAAACGGTTACATATATCGCCTTAAAAATGGTTTCATTCGTTTTCCTATGTTAAGAAACCTATAAAACAAGTACCTACAACCATACGAACTCAAAAACGTACGTGTTACGATTTTTTTTGCGCGAATTTCGCCCCAAAAACTATCTTCCAGTGGGCGGATTCTGCTGGCTAACGAACTTGACCTTTCAATTTAGACGACAGATTTTTGTACCAAATTTCATCAAAATCGGACCATTTTTGAGCTTGCTATAGCGCGAACAGACCAGCATATATATAAATATATACATATATATATAAATATATACATATATATATATATATATATATATATATATATATATATATATATACAAATTTCAGCCACCTACATTTTCGTGATCTATAGGGTCTGAAACGCGAAAGTTTCTAGTCGGCACTTCTGGATCGCGTCGTGAGGTCAACCTCATAAGCGGGTTCTCCCTATGGAGATAGGGAGTAACCGCGCTAAAACTAAATAAATACCATCATACTGCATTTAGAACCCCACACTAAGCGCTATAAAATAAATCTGCCATAAAAAAACTTTGTTTAAATTATACTCAGGCTTCTCCCTTCAACTGTCTTCATTTTCCGAATACAAATTTCCGCTGAATTCGCACCTAAGGAAAAGTAATCGTATATCATAAATTTTCTTTATATTGTTAATAATAAACTTAGCTTCCTATGCTTAGGAGAAAATTCAAATTGAGAATACCATAGTCTACAGATATAAATCATACCGAGTGGCAAAAGAGGGACTAGAAAAAAAAGAAAAGAAAATTATCCTCCACAGGACAATTTTGTAAACACAAATTTGATTCATGAGCACTGGACGGAAAAATAGTGGATGGAAAGAGACAGAAATTCCAGAGAAATGACATATGACAGAGGCTGCGGCGAGATAGTCCTGCGGGTAGAGCTTCCTTCATGTCGGGGAAATATTAATAAATCGTACAGGGGTTGGTGGAGGATTGGACCAGCTGATGGATGGAATGGTGCGCCACTTTATTGGCCAGGACTCTGAACTTCCACGCTCTCTTTCCGTCCTAGGCTATTACTCATGCCTATTATTTTATGAATTTGGGAGAGGCTTTTTTAGTGAGTTTTTGTTCCGCTTCAAAGATGGAAAAGTACAAAAATCAGGAAATGCGTCATTTTATAGATGTATATAATAACAAAACATAATATATTAATAATAATAATAACATAAACTTAACGTTTATGTTATTATCTTTATTAACATAAAGATAACGTTTTCGTTCATCACGTATTCTATTAAAACCACAAGAATTTATAATTCCATTTAGAAGCCTTAAATTTCCAATTCTTTTAGCTTTCGCGAAGATAATTTGAATGAACTTTTACCAGTAGCTTCATATCTGAAATATTTGCTTCTTCCAGGCCTTCAGATTTCTATTCTAATTATAATGGCATGATCAACATTCCCCAGACCAAATATTTGAGAAATAATTACTGCTTATTGCTTAACCTAGTGGACAGAGCAACCAAAGCAGGCCATTAACGTTCCGATTTTCAGTACGACTTATAGTCCAACGTCGGAAGTCCGACAGCCGACTGGTGACGGAGTTGAAGCATGAGTGGGGGAGTCGGATCAAAGTCGTCCAACTTAGCTCATTCAGTGCTTGTCCTTTGGGCAACTTCTGCCTGCTCTCGATAAACGTTTTTGCTCATGAGTGACGTACACAGTCGTGAAAACAGACTAGGACTAAAGTTGTATAGCTCGTCGGAGCGTGAGTGGAGTCGACTATCCAACTAGTAGTCCTACTAAGTCGTACTGCAAATAGGAACGTGAATGGCCGACTTAAGGAAATTAGCCAAGCTCTACCCCAACGTTTTTAAATTTGTCTTGATTTTGTATCATTTTCCATTTTACTACAGAACTTTTTATTATAAGACCTCATTGATCAAATTGATAGTGCGATATTTGACAAGGTGTAGGCGAGGGAATCGGGCCAACTTTTAAAAAAAGAGAGTTAAATAACACGCAAAAAATCTTGATGAGACTGAAAACAAAATGCTTTGTTGGACCATGTTATATAAAATAGCCTCACTTTTAATGTTGACACAGAATATTAAATAAGAAAAGAAACCCTATTAAATTAAAATTAAAATAAAACATTCATATAATTAAAAGGAGGAAAAAGGCAGTTAATAAAAAAACATAAATTATTTATTTTGTTTAACGATGCACCACTTTGGAGATGAAGAAAACTTAAATTAAATATCTGGATAAAATATGTTTTAATTTAATAAACAAGACCCTTCGTGCAGAGGTTCTCGAAGTAAAGGCTGTAATGTTATTTTATTTTTTTTGTACAGTGCTCCTCATGAGGCGAAAAAAGACGTGAAAAATGTAGAGCAAAACAATGGAATAGTGAAGAACGTTATATAGTTATTGACATTTCACCTTCTGCTACATTAAATACATACAGAATTTTGGCTTAACCTAATGTTCTATCCGATGTCACCCTCTAATAGGAAATAGGATTTTGGTTAAGCGTTTATTGAGTTAGTGCAAAGCTATCTAACGCTTTCACAACCATGTTTTGTTCCTTGAAAGTTTCACGTACGATTGGAATGCCTTATTAAATTACAGCAGAAGACAAAAACAAAAATATATAGAACTACTTGTTTTCTAATATATATTTGTCAAATATCACTCACTATGATAGGCCAGTGAGTGACTTATCATCGCCCAGCCCAAACAACTCGACAGAAAATTTTGAAATTTTGCATGGGCATTCCCTATATAACATAGACACTCGCTAAGAAAGGATTTTTTGATATTGGAATTTTTAAGGATTTTTAGAGGGGTTTAAAGTTTTAGTTGGTGAGAGCAGGCAAGCCAAGGCAGCATGCGTTGCTAGGACGATAACAGAACAGCTGTTACCGTACTGTATCTATTTCATAGTATTATTGTCGTGGGTTCGATTCTCACTAGGGGTGGTGGCTTTTCTTTCGAAAAAAAGAAAAGGCATCACCCCTATCCTGGCTAGAAAAGGGTGGTAACCTATAGATAACCCGTCCTAAAATTCGTAGTTAATAATATATGGACGTTAAAATTTAAATAAATAAATAGTATTATTGAGGTTAATTTCAACTATGATGGCAGACCTTGAATTACTAGAAATAAACTGTGATTTTTTTTTCCATCATAGAGTTTAGGGTGATGGTCCATCCGAGGTAATAATATCCCGAGCCACTTGACACAAAAATTTGAGATTTTGCACGGACAATCTGTTTAGAAATTAACACTCGCTAAGAAAGTGTTTTGATATTCAAATGTTTAAATACTTTTAGGGGGGTTTGAATTATGAAGAAGTTCCTCATCGGTTCAAAAATGGTCTGATTTTGATGACATTTGGTGCAAAAATCTTTCATTTAATTTGAAAGGTCAAGTTCATTAACCAGCTGAATCCGTTAACTGGAACATGGTTTTTGGAGCCAAATTTGCGCGAAAAATCGGAACGCTTACATTTTCGAGACCATATGCTTGCAGGTACTCGTTATACAGGTTCATTAACGTAGGAAAACGAATGAAGCCATTTTTAAAGTAATTTCTGTAACTGTTTACGAGGAAAATTAATACAAATACTTTTCCAAAATAATATTCTGTTTTGGTATTCAGGAACAATGATTGGTTCACTTGAAAATTGAATGCCATGATTAGGTATTTGACATTCACCTAATCTAAGAAATTTAAAGTTTGGTAAGAAGTATATAGAAAAAAAATATTAATGGTGATACAAAGTTTTCGGATCTCAGTATATTTTCTAAAATATCTCGAAAACGGTCGGGAAATCCTAGTAAGTGGAAGGCGGCTATTCGAAAGGTTACTACATTCTCTACAAAAAAGATTGTGTTTAATGTTCGGTGGGGCGATGTCAATCGAAGAGATAAGTGCTTAAAACTTCAAAGTTGTTAGTTTTATTCTTTTCAACGTGTATTTATCTCTGTTTACCTACAAAATTATATAGTAGCGTTAATTTTGAACATACCTTATTTAACGCCATATAAAAACTACTTATCGTCCGTGGTGAAGCACGGGCAGTCAGCTAGTATTATATAAATGTGAATGATCTAGTTAAAATAACTTGGATTGCTCCCTTAAAATACACAAATCGAGCTTTGAGTAAAGATATAATTCTTCTACTATACATAGCTGCCCCTTGTTAATAGGCGATGCGGTAACGGGACGAGAGATGATTGCCCATTAAACACGACCTTTAGACTGGTTTCCTCGCAAACATTATCTAAGGTGATGTTATTCACCTTCAAAGGGCAATAAGCATACATACTCATTGTAGGTGGCATACATACTTAATGTCCATTGTAGGTGGCATTTTTTAAATATGCTTCTACGCTCATTATGGACGGGCTGTCTAAGGTTAAACGCGCTTTTTAAACACTTATTGCGGAGCAGGAAATATTTTCAGGGAACCAACTTTGAAATCCCACGACCCCCAAGAAGCGGGATCCGAACCCTCGTCTCCTTCTTGGGAGTCCGGCAAGCTAGTCATCCTGCCACGAGGAGTTCACTTAAACGTTTGGAGAATACTTTGAGCCCAACAGAAAAGAATTTCGAGTGTTATTTTTAAAATCGTTGATGGTATGAATCAAAATCTGCAAAAGTCAGAAGTTATCTTGATTTTTAAGCGCAGGCGTTTGCTAAATCACTTTGTAACGTCAATGGCCAAACCTTATCCTCGTTAAAATCTGTAAAATATATTGTAGTCCACTTAGATGCTAAATTCTGTTTTACCATTAATGTCAATATTCAAGTTAACAGAGCTACAGAAGCGTTACAAACATTATTCTATTATTAATCTTCTAAAAAAAAGTATTTGTTTTTTATATATTAGGCCAATTATTTGTTACGCATGTCCAATATGTTTAAGATTTATTGGACGTTTCCCAAGGCACACTCCAATCGACCAAATGCACGTTGGTTTGAATGTTTCCAGCATCTCCACATTTATATACCACTAGCAGTTACCCGGCGTGCCATGCAACACCAACATTCTGAATCTAGAAAAGCAAAAATATAATAGAAACAAAATAAATAATAAGAAAGTCTAATAACGCAAATCTGTAACTATTTGGGTTCATAGTTTTGAATGACCTCCAAACTGTAAGTCCTAGACGATTTTAACCTAGCCTATGACTCTCCCCGAATCGAGACCTACCTGTGTGCCACCTTTGGACAAAAACGGTCAAATGTTGTGGATTTGTATAAGGAAGAAAAATAGAGACAAAAATCTGGAAAGACGTTTTTGACCTAGCCTACGAGACTTACAACCGGATCGAAACCTACAAGTGTTCCAAACACTTGTTTGGAACTTTGTTAATTTGTTTCGAGGTTAAACTCGGTCAATCGGTGGGGATTTCACAAACAGACAGAAAGAGAAACAAACAGACAATCACGTGATTTATATATATACACATATATATATACAGATGTGGTAGTTTTTTAAAGATTCTGAACTTAGCCGTCATTCTTATATGAAGGAAATAGTTGACCACGATATTAAGTCATTAAATTGCACTAATTATAAAAATAAAATACTGAAGCATATTGCGCTGTAACTTTATTACGTTATAAGTCGAGGGCTTTTTTTTTGTGCGTAATTTTCCCTAATATTATTTTTGTGTATAGTTATAAAGTATATTTATTATGTAAATATTTGACCCTTTTAATGAGAGAAGTTCCCTTAAAAAAAAGAAGAACAGTTTTTTGTCGTTTTTATTGTTGAAATAAAGCATATTCATATATGTCATATTAAAAAATCTCTTTTCTTGAGGTTTTCTATGAAAGGAGAACGAAAAAAATGTTTAAAATAAAAATAAGAGAACTCTATACTAAGAATAATAAATAAAACTCTATGCCCATGTAAAAGTTGAAGATATAAAAAGTCGGAGCCATGGAATTTAATCAAGAAAAAGCCCCTCTTCATCTCTATTGTTGGATGTGAGATGTGAAATAGTGTCAGGAGAAATATTGGGAGACAACAAAGAAGAGCCTATAGGGGACACCAGATCGATACAAACAAGAGGGAATGTACTGTTTCAGCTTATTTTTCTAGCCCTATTTCTCGCCCTTAGACTTTCATAGCTTTGTTTGCAGTCTGGCACACTTTATCAGCAAAAACATGTTCAAAACTAAGATGGAGATATCGCTTTCAGGATAATAAGTAATGTACACATTTCTCATTTTAATTCTACCAGCAATTTTTTTTTTTATTTTATGTTGTCTCCTATGATTATGAAATTATGAAGATATTTAAAATTAAAGAAGTATTATTTTCACATTACATTATTGTAGGCGATATTACTATTTGTCTATTTAAAATTGTATTATCCTCATATATATATATATATATATATATATATATATATATATATATATATATATATAAGGATATAGCACATATTCAAGTTGAATTATTGTAATTAATTATTTGTATACCAAACAAATTTGATATATTGCTGCAAAAAAATCAGTGGAAGTCTAGAACGGTTTTATTTATTCAAATAGACATCAAATATCAGTAATAAGATGTTTGTCACAATTTATGAGTTGAGCCAAAGCCATAATGTAGGAAAACCTCATTATTTTTGAGGATTTCACGATTTTTCGAAATTTCACCTGAAAGAAGGCATTTAATTGAAAAGTTAACCGTTACTAAACATTGAGACCATTCATATTCTACGTCGATTGAGTACCATCCCGGTTTAATTTACCGTATGGGATGTTTTCTACTTTCGCGTAACATGTATGTTTTAGGTCCAACATTTGCTTAAAATGGAACTAACTTTTGTAAATAGAGATGAGTATAAATATTAATGTTAGATATAGATAACAAGGTTTTCTTTAGCTCCAACATTTGTTAAAAAGGAGCTAATGTAGATGTATAGATAGGTTCAAGGTTAAAGATAGCAAAAAAGAAATTAACACAAGGAGAATATTTTAGTGTAGATGTAAAAGCTTAATTAATTATTATTAAAAAAAAAAAAAAAAAAAAAAAATCCAAGCCAAGGCGTGCTATGGGCTCAGTAGCAGATGCACGAAAACAAACATAAGTTTTGCGTAACATAATTTTTTGACACAACAACACTTGCGTGTGAAAAAATGTTTTTATACCACTTAGCGTTAAAAGTGTCCGTTTATAAATATCCCAAGTTTATTGCGTCAAAATCTAAATTTATTTTTCGAAACGCTTTGTTATTCAATCAACACAACATTTCATGGTCTAGATGTTCAGTAATCGTAACTATTTTGATTGGATGCTTTATATTAGAAGAAGTTTAGAAAAACCTTGAAAAGTCCGACCATTTTGAGATAAATAAAACTGGTTTTAGACCTTCGCAGATTATTTTTAGCAAGATTATTTTCGTAGCTAATTTTGCTGGAATTTAATTGTTCGTACCTAAAGAAAAATTCAAATTAGAATTCGTTAAATACTAAATAACCATTCCATACTGTAACCATGAGCCACTGTTCAACCATTTCTTCCTACAAATTAGATACATGCACATTCTTTCCCTCATTCGACATTCCCTCGAGAATATTCACATGACTGATTTGTTGAAAGACAGTAGCAAAACACAATATTTTCCTACCAGCAGAACTGTACAATAACATTTGAAGACAGCTAGTCTATAACCAGTGGTGCTCAAGTGTAAAGTAATGTATTTTCACAAAATTATGATACAAATTTGACTCGGCGTTCCCGGAAAGGAGACAATATCGCTATCTGTAGAATCTATTCTAAACTAAATAGACGACCACTACACAATAGTATAGATCTTCTCTATTGTTCCAGGTCTAGTGCATTCATCCAGTCAATCCATATTCAGAATATCTTCCTCACATTACACACTAAACATTAGTACAATAGGATCTGAAACATTACTGGCCTGCTGATTTAAGAGCTATTATACTCCAAAGAACAGTAATAACCGATATTTAATAAATACAAGACATTTTTGGCAGCTTTGTAGGGCGAAATAATGATACATATAAAAGCAATGCAAAAGTTGTAAAATTAAAGGCCATTAATTTGAAAATTGGTCATCACCCCACCCCGAATGTGGCCATCAACAATGTACATGTAATTTTGGGCCATTGTTATTTCTTTTTTTTTTTTTTTTTTTTTGTTTTCTTTTTATTGTGCATGCTTAACTATGTTATTAATCTAATATTTCGAAGTGCTAGCCATTCTTAAAATGAAATGATTTCATTACATATTAAAAAAGAAATTCATCCAGAAGCAGGGCAGTACATTTAATCAGAAGTACACATATATCAGGACCTTTGAAGAGAAAGGGCGAATCTGAAAAAACGCCTTTTTTTTATTATATTTTCTGAGTGAGAAATATGTAGGTAACAAGACGCTTCTTGTTTCTCTGGTTCGCCTTTAATTCTCTCACAGTTTCAAGTTAAATTGAATAGCACATCATCTATGAAAAATTCAATGTTCAAGAGCGAATCCCGGGTCTGAAACTCCCCTCCTGGCATTTTGCTGCCCATAAATCACTCGTATACATTAAAATTAAAACATTTCAATTGCATATTTTTTCATTCAGGTTTATAAATCCCCAGAGAGATAGACAGAGAGATCTCCATAGAGCAAACAGTCGCCTTTGCTAAACCACGTAAAATCATTAATTGAGAGGAGATGGTTGACCGTTGATGATTCAAGGTAGGGATTGTCGGGGTTCGGTCACTGCTTCTTAATAAACTCCATCCTAAAAACTTATTAGCTTATTAAAAACTCCATCCTAATACCCTATACCGCCTGCAGTTTTTACAGCCCTGATGAAGGCTTGAAGTTCAAGCCGAAACGTCGGCAACAATAAAACCATTTTCACGGTAAAATGTAGTTTTATTTAGAAGCAGTGACCGAACCCCGGCAATCCCTATCTTCTATAAAATCATTAAATTTATCTAAAATCTAAATGCATCCATAAAAGCATCATTAAATTGAAGAATAAATTTGGCTTATGTTTAACCTTCAACTACTTATTTCGAATGTTTAAGAAGATTCATTTTTAAAGAACATTGACGAATAAGCGGAGTGACGTAAAACCGGAGTTAGGCAGTATTCGGTGAAAAGTGTACCGTAAACACGTACACAGTATTGCATTAGTTAGTTTCTCGCGAATACTGTACATGTAACCGTTAACACATTTTCTGGTAAATACAGATACTACACGGTTTACGGTACTCATGAAAACATCAGTATTAGTACTAGGTAATAGGTACTCATGAATACGACAGTAGTCTTAGAATTCACGGTGGGCGGGAACAACTGCGAATACTTGGATAACAGCTTTCATTATATGACAGCACTCCTTCTAGTACAGGGAGGGTTTTCATTAACTGGCAGCGATAATGGCAACTTACACGAGACAAGAAGGCAGAGAAAATCAAACATACAGTTGAAGCTTGGTCATCAAGCTCACGGGATGTGAGACGAGAAGTGGTCTTATGTCGTTTAAGAATCGGACATACTTTACTCAGTTAAACACATATTGACAGAATGTAGAAGACGTGATTACTTACAAATACCTCACGACATGAGTGAACTTTTGAAAGAGGGTAGCCAATTGATAAACACTGTTTTAATTTTAGACTCGCAGAGGTCGCAGAAATTAATAGAATTCTATTAAATTCTGCGAGTTGGATTGACTACGGTTTTGATATCTTCTTGAGCGAGCGCAGCGAGCGGAAACGCATAGCACCTATGCCAAAAAGCGACAGCTTACGACAGGTCAGCTACGACAGGTGAGTCTAAATTTCAAGTATACTTCTTCATTAAGGATTATTGCGCATGCGCATGTTTACAAATACGCTGAATACGCCGCCTTTTATAGCCTCCATAACAGTGAACTTTAGTACTTAATAACTTCTTTCCTAGTTGAGAGCAACTTTTTTTTTTAACGGATTCGTGTTTAGTGCATCAAAATACGTTATAGTGCAAACTTTGAAGAAAATCGGTGTTGAGGACGCTTTATTTTAGTTATTTGCATTGATTCTGAACACCTGTTGCATATGAAATTCTACCTGTTGTCATTTCTTTCAAGTATCTAAGTAAAGTGTATGTAGTATACTCAAAACCTTTTTAATTTTATACAATGCCAAATAACAGGCATTCTATAGAATACCTAGGCATTATATAGAATGCCTAGGCAATGTGTGTAATACGATGTAGAAACTAATACATTCTACACTTTGCCTAAACCACTCAGGCATTCTATAGAATGCCTGGATTATATACTTTGCCGGTAACATATACACTATGTGTAACTCATGTTTTGATCAATGAGTAGGTAACTTAATTTGAGTTTTGAGAAATTGAGATAATCCTAGTCCAAAGTTTTAGCTGAGGCTACATTTTTGTGAATGCGGTACAGTAGTATCAAATTTAGGCAAACAACTTGTTTTATTGGTAGTCGGAAGGTCCATGGCAAATTTTCAGGTAATAATTTATTATTTATTAACCTCTCAGTAGTCCTATTTTATAATTTATTATTGTTTTAATAGTTTCGCAGTGTTGCAATAGCTCTAAACTGGCAAGATCCATGCCATTTTACAATATTCGATTACTAAGCCGCGGTTTAGTTAAATACCCGGGTATTTATGAAATTGTGTATTTACCCTGGGTATTTACCCTTAAGAATAAATACCCGGGTATTTTACAACACTGGCTATGAGCGGGGCATGGTTGTTTTTATTGTATAAATAAATAAGTAAATAAATGCTAAATAAATCAACATTCGGAGTCATAACAATTTTCGGAGTTATGAGGGAAAGAAGAACGAACTGAATGTACTTTAAATTAGTATTTAAAAAATATATATATATATATATATATATATATATATATATATATATATATATATGTATGTATATATTCGGGGGATTTTTCGATTTACGCATGCATAAATTATTCCTGTTTGAGATGTCCCGAAGGTATTTCTGCAAAAATTAACTGGCCCCCTATTAACATCCAAGATTATATACGATTTTACAGATGCGCCCTTGACAATTGAGGCGTTGTGGACAGGAAGGGCGAACTCAATAACAAGCTCAAACTAATTCCTCGTCAATTACCTACTATATAATTTGTTTTTTAAAATAAATGTTTAAACAAAGAAAGAGACGTCCCACAACGAACAAATATTTTGAATATACTCTAGTGGACTTCGCCCTTATGGAAAAAAATATTCAAACGCATTTTCCTCAAGCTACATTTTGTTGAGTTCGCCCTTCATCCTACATCAAATTTAGACAAACTCGGAGACTGACAATAGAGGTTTGCAACGGTGAGAATTTGTCAATATTTTATAGAATAAAACACATATAACAATTCTGGCTTAGATGACCCTCTCTTAACATTCATTGCGTCTTGTGTGGATACCAACTTCCAGGAAATTATAAAAATTAATGGATTTTTATGTTCAACCAATTTGCTCAAAATTCCACGAAATGAAATCATTATTATTTTGTCTCAGGTGATCTTGAAACCTGAATCCGTCACTTACGTCCAAAGATTGCAGAGTGAAACCATGGGCGTATATAAGGGGGGCTAAGGGGGCTGCAGCCCCCCCCCCCCCCGAAATTTTGATTTGGTGGTAAAAACTTGTCGTAAAACCCTTAAAAATAAATTAAATAAGATCACTTAGTTCATAAAAAATATTTTATTTTACGTCTAATAGCGTTTTAGTTGCCTAAAACTATTCCAAGCTCTACATTTTTAGTATTCCATACCCCGGAAATGGTCTCAGCCCCCCCCCCCCGAAATTTTCCCAGCCCCTCCCAAAATTTTCTATATACGCCCATGGTGAAAACACCGTCAATTTTTACAAAAAATATAACAGAGATTGTAAATAGAGAGAAGCATTTCCCGGTAATATTCTGCCTAGCCGTTTGGAGTGGATATATGTTGGAGCGGATGTAGTGTATGATGTAGGAAATGGTGGGAGATGGGAGGTGGCTGTTCCATCTGTCTAGTGGGATTAGGATTGCTACGTGCCTGACAAGGACTGTCTTAGCTAACCCTTCCCTTATACTATATCCAACACCATTTACTTCAAGGAGAAATTCTCTCTTCTCTCTTAGAAATATTATTTTTCTTTAATAATTCTTCTTTTCATTTGAAACAACATACGCCATTTAAAAGCGATATTACAAAAAAAAAAAAAAAAAAAAAAAAAAAAAAAAAAAAAAAAAAAAAAAAAAGAGCAGCTTATATACAGAATGGAACCATTTACTAATCAATGATTATTAAATTCACCCCCAAAAACTGTGTAAAACAAAATGCAATGTTCTGAACCTTACTCGATAAAAATGATAAATGGAGTTCTCCGGCGACTTAACCGATTTTTCTTGCAATTTTCGGTAGTTAATCGAGGGGTTTTATATGATCAAAGCTGGTTCAGATAAATCAATATTGATGAGGCATCAAACTCGCAATACTTTTAATTTCATTTTCATTCCCGGCTGTACAAAAGAAATTATTTCATTGAATCGAGCAGCGCTCTAGCCAAATCTAATGGACTTCTTCATTTTAATAGATCCAGTAGAAGGATACTTATTTACAACGTAGATTTTATCTGGATTTGAACACACCTTAGAAAAAAAATCATCATTTATCCGGAGTCCATTTATAAATTAGGCCAAAATTCGTAAAATCTGAAGAGCAGAGAAAGATCTGGGGTGAAATGATGAAAAGGTTCTGGGAAGAGAAGGAGAAAAGATTGGCCAGAAAGCCTTAGGTTCTATGAGGTCCACAGTTGGCCAAATTAGATATATATATATATATATATATATATATATATATATATATATATATGGCAAAGGGGGAGGGTGGAGTAGGGAAGAATTTATTCTAAGCTTAATAAATAAACAAAAATAATAATTTTCTTTCAAATAAACAAAGAAATCTTCGAAAGGGGGCCATTTAATCTTGAAATTGTTAAGATTGAGTTATTATTAAGTTATTAATACTCTAATTAAGGAGTAAAGCCTTACATCAATTCTCTAGTAATTAAAATCTAATTACCACTCAAGAAGGATTTACTATAAGCGAAAGGTACTTAACAACATCATCAAACTTTGCACGAACAACCTACATAATCTGAGACTTTCAATAACTCGATGGTTAATTATTAATTTTATGGAAATTATTTCCGCCCAAAATTGGTAATAAACTTCTGTTTTGTTTTTTTTTTAAATTGAAGTTTAACCTTTAAGTACTGAGGTATGGTCCCTGGGACCTTTTGTTTACTGAAATTAGAAATAAATTATATATTCATTGAATGTGTGCAATCTAAAGGGAACTACTAGGGGGGATTTCTAGAAATGGCTACCATAAGGTCCCAGGGACCATACGTCAGTGCTTAAAGGTTAAGGTAAAACCGGATTGCTTAGAGCTGATTTCTTATGTTTTTGAATGTTATTTGTTTTTAATAGAATAATGTTGATATTAACTGAAAGAATTTCCTGCTCCACCATGTAAGGTTAGGAAAGGTCTTAAAATAATGCTGTGTAAAATATTTGGAAAGGTATTTTTTTTTTTGCCTTGAAACTACCTAACCGAGTATAATTATGTCATAAATAAGGATTATAACATTTCTCCATAAAATGAACGAGTAATTCAAAATAATTACTTACACACATATCTACATGACGCCTTGCGGATATGAGAAGTAACAAATTGTCTAAAACAAACGTTTCTGCTTATAAAAAAACCTACTGCAGTAGAGCTAAGATGTAGGAAGTCGTAATAGTTATGTAGTATAACGAAATCTCGAAATGAGAATAGAAAAGTTTCTAGTTTTGATTGCAAGCAGAAAGCTCTTTGGATTACCTTGATATGAATGTAGTGAGGTATTCTAAAGAATTTGAGCACCAAAGAACATAAAATATGATATAGATCAAACTCAGCCAGAAGTAAGCTATTATGCCTGAATGAATAAACTTTCTGTAATTATTTTAACTCCATGCATAAAGACCTTTGAAAATTCATGCTTCTGAAAAAGATCAGCTATCTATACTTTCAGCACCCCTCCTACATTCACATCTGCTACCTTTTACGCTTATTTTGCTTTATTTTTGTATTCATCTCACTGGAAAAATGTATTTTTATTCATTACATTAATTAGGAGAGCGTATGTATGCCTTTTTTATCAGAAAAAAATATATAATAGGAGATTTATTATTATTAGGAGATTATTTATTATTATTATTAATTATTTATTAATAATAATTATTATTATTAATTATTATTTATTATTATTATTATTTATTATTTATTATTATTCGGAGATTTATTATTCCTTTTTTTAATAGGAGATTTATTCCCTCCATATACAAAAATGTCCATGATTATATAGGTATATATATATATATATATATATATATATATATATATAAATTTGGATTGGTACGGCTATCACCAGCGATTAATTTTTTTTATCGTAATATTTAACAGGAATCCTATTTGGCTTTGTAATACAGTTGCCCATTTTTTATTGTTTGCGCATTTAGGAATAGAGTGCGTTTAACAGGTTCTACTGGAATTGTACAGTATTCTTTGGTATGGATTTGGCGTCGAGATGAGGGAAACTATAGTCCCCGGTTGGGGGAGCAGCCTTGATCTTTAAGGTCATAAAGTATTAGAGAGGGGAAGGCCTGATTCCTAGGGGAGAATACCAAACACCCGTAGGTAGAGCGGGGTTGATATTCCACAGGCCTTTCTAAATCACAGTGATTGTTTGATAAACATATTCGAATCTGTGATTCTGTCGTACGGAGCTGGAACTATTGGAGTTTCCCTTCAATGCTCCGGCTGTCCCTTAACTCTGGCTTCACATTTTCTGCTACCCAAATCTCGAAAAGAGAGACTAACGTCTAATTGTCGTCTCATTCGGTTCTTTTGGAGTCGACTTATCGTCCCTAACAAGTAAACTATCGAATATGAAAAATCTCGTTTTTAGATTCGAGACTTTGCTCTTGGATTGTGGAGGATACGGCCTGTCACAAATTGTCGCAACTGAAATCCTTTTAGAATAGCTGTTAATGCCTTAAATAAAGTATCGAATAAGACAATTTTTCAATATATTACTTCTTCAATGGATAGAATATGTTCGTTCCTATTTTGCTCCGATTTTCATATTCGATAGATTGGCCTGGTAGGGGCCATATTTCATCTCTTCAGGATTGTGGGGATTATCGGGTCAACGCCATAAATAGGGTTTCCTCCTATAGCTCTGAAAGGGCAACCTACTTGTTGCTACCCTTTCTGAGCATACATGATAAAGAGGTAATCTTTTTACTGAGCCCATCAGTAAATTCAACCCCCTTCAAGCAGGATTTGATCAAGCGACTCTTCCATGGTGATTAGTTGTTTTATTTTCTATGTTACCTGTACATCTTGCATATCAAGGATAACCGCCTGATTTGTGTGTTTATATATTCATCCAACATCAAAGAAAACACACCATAAATAAATAATAAGTAAATCGCAATAAGTTATAATTAATTAGCAAAGAAAATTTATTTGAAGCTCTCAACGAAGAACAGATAATTAAACTTCATCAAAGTTGTTAGATAATTTCTGAGTAGTGTCTACTCCACCACCCTGCCAATCCATCCATTACTCTAGCTGTTTTCCTGACGGTATTATCAAACTCAGGAACAGTATGAAATAATAATAGAAACAAAACTTCCCCACTATCCTGTAATTGGAGAGAGCCAATTTGAGGGAAGGTTGAACAAACGCTCTTGGAGCTGGTTAGTCCAAAATTCTGTAGAGAAGAGTCTCGAAGGAGGTTCGGGGGGGGGGGCAAGTTTCAAGAACAACTTAGCTCAAGGAGAGAAGCTCCCCAGGCTTTGTTCTCTAAAACCAACCGAATCTAATCAGCAACCACGGACGCCAGACTAAAAGCACAACTGACCCCATAAATCCATTAGCTCAACTCACCTTATTCAATCAAATTTTGGCGAAGGGTATTAATTTCCACCAAAGAGGATCGCATCAACAAAGGCAGGAGTGCCGTATTAATGTGCTGATCAATCGGACATTTAGTATTATTAGCCAATCATAAATATTATTAAGTTAGAAATTTCACTACATACTTTACAGTGCTGGTGTATTTTAACATCCGCATATAAAGCATTGTAGCCCTCATTTTAAGGCACTAGGCGAGATGAGGTTTTTTTGTCGAGAGTAAGAATAGGGCACTCTAATTTCACACTCTTAGTTTGTGGCGAAAATCATTCTACTAGACACATGTTCACTGACAGCAGGCCCTGCGAAGACGTTCGCACGAAGAGACGACCTTGAATTGAGTCAGAGAGCAATCAGATTCTTGAGAGCCACAAAACTTTATTATAAAATATAATTAAATTAAATAAAAAGTAAAAATACAAATATTAAAACATAGAACTTTTTACCTCAGTTTTATTTTCTTTGATTTTACTATTTATAGTTTTTATAATTAGTAACTATATTTCATTTATAACTTGACTTTTATCATTATTGAGTATATTTATTTTACCGTATTTTATTTTATTTTATTTTCACTGATTATTTGATTTATTTTCTTCTTTTTTTCTATTCTTTACAATATTATTTCTAGTTATTAATTTTTGCAAATACAGTAAACAATGAACCACGTGGTTAAATTGCCTTGAAAGAAAAAATGCTATTGTACAATAGAAACACCTAAGAACACTGAGGTCTGTTTAAGCTTGCGTTCTCGCATTTATTTATTTTAATTTTAACGTTTCATTATTGATAACGCTGATGTTACCAAAATATTATACTAAGGTCTCGCTATTTATTTTTTACGAATTCTCCTCGATCTTTAAGAATCGAACCGACAATCCGAGGCACAGAGTGTTAACGTCCTAACACTACGATAGACGGGCCCCCATAATAACAATTATTAATTTATGTTTACCGTGGGATACGTAATATTATTAAAACAAAAACACACTAAAATTTAGTATAAAGTTCATTAAATCTTGATTTTGCTCCGATTCTCAAGAGCAGCCTCATATTGGCGTGTTTCAATATGGTGTATATATAAAGTGTGATTTGGAAACCTTAGCAACGTAGGACGACCAACAAAACTTCAAACACCGTTTCCTGGGACCGGGGTGATTTTTTTTTTTTTTGTTTTGTAGTAAATTTGTTAGGCTTTTGAGTGACTACCTTTTCTTGCTAAAATTTTGCAACCGTTTTCAATATTTTCAATTATTTTAATATAATCAGGGCTGCCACATCTCAGAGCCGGGCCCAGGACAAGATCACGGGCCCCCACTTCTCAGAGCCAGACTGAAAAGTCTAGTATTTTACATTATTGTCCCCCATGACACCCGGGCCCGGGACAACTGTACCCGGCAGTCCCCCCCCCCCCATGTGGCGGCCCTGAATATAATACGCCAGAAGCAAGAAACTAACGTTTATATATTTTACTTACATTACATTTGGGATGTGTGAAATTTCAAATCAGTGCGACGGTTTTAATTCCCCGAAACTATAACTTAACTTTAATAACTTAACTTTCTCAAACAATGGATGAGATAAAACCAAGCAATTAATTAAAGGCTACAATATACTATTGAATCAAAAGGCTCTGGAATGGTTGCTATCATTATTAAAAATACACAACATAGATGACGGATAACAGACCGTATTATATTCTATGCCTTGGCTGTTTCTCTTGGATTGCTGCAACTACATGTACCAATATTGTTACTGGGGATGATAATAATGAACATACAAGCCCGAAAAGGGCAACAATAATATCGAGGAGGGAATTCAATGGAGGTTTTATAAAAGTGAGAATTAATCGGTTTCCATTTAACAAACCCTACCCCCCATGTTTCTCCACAAATATATACTCCATGGAATGTTGATTTGGTTGCTACAACTCCTGGTATTTTCTCTCCTCTAGCAAGGTAACATTATTGATAGCTTAGATAGGCATTTATTTGTTTTCTCGATTATTATATAATATATCAAAATATATAGAAAATAATTATTTATAACAATCAAATATAAAAACAAAATTTATTTGTTGCCACTAAATCCTGATCCTAATCCTAATCCTTTATAACAATCATAATTTGTTCACTAGAAAGGAGCTAAATAATTTAATCTAATTCGTCAATTGCAAATACATCCTACGCAGTTAAGCAATCGATTAAAAAAAAAAAAAGGACAAGCTAATTCTATTTCTAACGACAGAGAGCATCAGTATGTTTAAAAATGTACATCTGCTGAAATGTTTATCAGGTATTAACATCTCTAAACAGAAATAAGGGTCTTTTTAACTTTAGGTATAAAAAAGGCTATAAAAAAGGCTCAAAATTTTATTATCCCAACCACTCAACAAATCGTAATTTGTACAGATTCTTTATCATCAATTCTAGCAATCTGCAATCTCTACCCAGACAACTCCCTGGTCATAGATATACAAAACGAAATAAATGAGTTCAGAATAAATAACATAAAAACTCTGTTTATATGGATTCCTGGGCATTGTGGAATAATTAAAAACATAAAAGTTGACAAAGCAGCAAAAGAAGTAACAAAAGAAGGACAAGTTTGCTGTCAAGTTCCTGTAAACGATGTATTAGCAGCCGTGAAACTACCACTAAAAAATAAATGGTTCCAAGAATGGAATAGGATGGAGTTAGGGGAAAAGCTCCGTGAAATAAAAGAAGACGTAGATGCATGGAGTAGCAGCATACGCGACAGAAGACGAGAGGAAGTGATATTGACAAGGCTACGAATAGGACACTCAAGACTGACGCATAGCTATCTTATAGCAAAGGAATCACCAACGATATGTCAGTACTGCGGAGTACATCTAACCGTAAAACATATCCTCACCGAATGCAGGGCCTACATATAAGAAAGAGAACAGTTAGATTTGCCCACTGACCTAAGGGAACTTATGGGAAATAACTCAAATCACTTAACTAAATTATTTGTTTTCCTAGAAAGAACTAAGTTAATCGGACATATTTAATTTATAAATATTTTTGTGTATGTATGTATAAATATATATATATATATATATATATAATATATATATATATATATATATATATATGTTTCAATCTCCTCCTATCTATCTTCAATCTATATCGATCTTCTCAGTCCATCTTCAAGTAGCACTTTTGGTCAATATCACTTTCTTTCCTCAATAAACATATCATATCAACATACATCAATAGTCATATTGAAATTATATGCCAATTGAAATATATAAGATCAAACGAGTCTTCTAACTGAGACATCCATGACCCATGTGGTTGACATATGTCTAAAAACACAAATTAAAAAAAATTAACTTTAGGTACACCAGTTAATTTTTCATATTATTAGTGATTTCAGTTACCAAGACATATGATCTTTATTGATGGTTATAGAACCTCATAGAATTTGCTCCTTGAAGATGGTAATTCGTGTCGAGGAGGAGGTACGATAAAAAGGACCTTTTTGAAGCAATTTTAAAATCAATTAAGTGTTATTGGCCCCCAAAATGAAATTTGGTACGATATTACAATTTCTGTAAGGAAATACGTACATATTAAATAAATGTTGTTTTTGTATATAACCTTTTTATTTCATTTTTTTCTTCTAAAATAGACATACGTTATTAAATAACAGTATGATAAATCACTAATAACATAAAAAGTCCGTCACGCAGGAGCTGCATAACTAAGCACTTTCCTCAGAATTGGGTAGTGTCGAGTGCATTCCTGAATAATTTGCTTAAAATATCCTATATAGATAAATAAAATAAAAACATAAATAACACCTGTTTCAATTCAATTCAAACATAGTACAAAGTAAATCCCCCCCCCCTTCCGATAGACCGATTTAGTTTATTTATACAACACTTCTTCCTTATTAGATACCCAGGACGTATACCGCGTTTCGTTACAATGCAGCAGAAATTACGACCGGTATGAGCAAATTAGTAATTTGGGTCCGGAGTAAACCCCCTCTCCTAATGAACCGATTTAGTTTATTTTTACAACACACAACACATTTTTTTCTTTAGCTGACCAGAACGAATACCGAGTTTCGTAGAAATACAACCCAAATTATGGGTGGTATTGGCAAATAACTACTTTGGCTCCGGAGTAAACCCTCTCTCCAGATGGACCGATTTTGTTGGTTAACGAACTCGTTCAATCGTTTGATTGGGGAATACTACATATCAAGTTTCGTGGGGAAGAAACAAAAACTCTGGCCGGTATTGTGTTAACGGACACATATATAACTATATATATATATATATATATATATATATATATATATATATATATATATATATATAAATTTTAACTGGGGTCATTTTCGGGTTCAAAAATTCCGTCATGAGTGCAACCTCAATAGCTACTTTCCTTCGGAGGAAAGTGCTAAAATGTAACTGGTGAACCTAAAGTGAAAAAGACCCAGAAATAATTAACACCTCCTATCCTTAATTAAAAAATCATTAAACAACCGATTACATGTAACAAAAAATACAGTATTAATAATTTACTGACTTTTTTTTATACTAACAAGTTTTAGCAATATTTTTTTTGGTTTTAGCAAGAATATTTTTGGTTAACAATTCACTAAAAGCATTAAATTATTCTTATAGATCAGGACTATAGTCCTGCAATGTAATTAATAAAGGTCACACACATAGAAAATCTCTTTCCAGCTCCTCACTAAAAACAGTATGAACCGTCAAAAACTGACTATGCACTTCAAAAAGTTGAAGATAGAAGCAACTTTAGTTTTATCCCCAATAAAATAAAAAGTAAGAGACCATTTTAACGTCCATAGTTAATAATAAAGGACGTTAAAATATAAATAAGTAAATATTCACTTCTAATACCAAGGCTCCTATTTGACATATTCCTTGCCTGCGCTTTTGGATGAGGCCTTACAACTTCAGGTGTAACGATAAGGGGCGATAGGATTGAACTGCAACACTGAGCATTCGTAAAGTCAGTTTGAACTTATTTCATTTATTATTTTTTAAATTCTTTATGAGCAATTAAAGCAACCAGTATTAATTAATTAATTTAAAAAGTTGAAGCAGAAGAACATAAAAGTTAAATTATGAAAAAATCACTCAAATGAACAACTATTCGTGGTCAGAGGTACAAGTGGCAGCGCAAATTAAGAAGGATGCTACAAATTTTAGGGTTATTTAGATTAATAATTTTCAGAACCTACACTATATTTCATATTCTAATAGCTACAATGTCAAAGTATTTCCATCAACAAAGACATAACAGAAAAAATATTATTAGGCAAAACATAATCAAAAAATTACCTGCATTTTTATAAAAGAAATGGATTAATATTTTTTGCAAGAATACTCTTTGACTTGAATAATCCAAAGTAGGTTACACAAGCTTTTTATTGAAACAACTAAACACTAATAACACCAAACATATAAAATGTTGGTAAATAATCTAACGGGTTAGGTCCGCCAGTAAATATACTGTTGTCATACCTGTCGGTGGAGACCGTCGTCACTGGCATCTGTGCGAGTACTGTGGGCGAGCGCTTTCGACGTAAATACGTCATTATCAAGCCACTGTTAAGTTAGTACTCCCTAACAGTGGCTTGATAATGACGTATTTACGTCGAAAGCGCTCGCCCACAGTACTCGCACAGATGCCAGTGACGACGGTCTCCACCGACAGGTATGACAACATATAAAATTTTGCTACATAGCGCCACAGCCTAGGTAGTCAAAGGTACAATATGGTCAGAAGAGCAATACCTTCCTCTCTCTCTCTCTCTCTCTCTCTATATATATATATATATATATATATATATATATATATATATATATATATATAGTATATATATGTTGCATAAATTGGATTTTTTATATTAATAATAAAAATCTTCTGCCTTACCTTTTGTAAGGTAAATTTATTTATTGACTGAACTATATGTTCTTATTAAAAACAAAAAAAAAATGAGATTTATAGATGTGAGAGTGAGGAGGTAGAATTGAGACCGCTATAAGGTTAGGGAGAAGGTAGTTAGAGCAATAGATCAGGAGTCAGGAGTGCGGTCACTCTTGCAACTTGAACCCTTACTCACTTCCAACTTCACCATTTACTATCCAACAAACCTCATCACTTTCACGGTTCTCTCTAACTATTCCACTCTCTAAACTCTATCTCCCTATTCTATCTACAGATAACTAGGTACAAATCAATGGTTGGCATTTTCTCTGATGATTGCATCTTGAGTATCAATAAATCCCTTTGTCAATTTTGTTTCATTGCATCTTGAAAACATAATTCTCAACAGCATAGATTTTTAAATAAAATCTTAGAACCACGAATAACATATAATAAAATTTCCAATATTTAAATTTCACTCATTAAAAAATTAGAAATATAAGTATCAACCGTTAAACCAAAATATTAAAAATAAAAATAAAATAATAACCGTTTTTCACTACATAAAATATCAATACACCACCTGCTAACCCTCAGTCTTGCACATCTAGTCCTCCTTTACAGAAGCAGACACAAATATATAAAATAAAATGTAATAATTAAGGTATAGTATCATCCATATTAATCTTAACTATAAAATTCTTTTAATCAAATAATTTCTATATAAATATTAATTAATTTACAGACAGGGACCACACAATTTAAAAAAAAAATGAAATTTCCTCCTCAAACTAAATATAAAAAATAATGCAAAATCATACAGGTCAGCTGTTGATAAATTAGTATATTCTGATTTTTGTGTTTATTATTTTTTTTTATATTTTAACTTAATATCCTAACCAGTATGATCAATCGTAGTTCACAGATAATTAGACTGAAGGCGCTAATAGCCAAATAGTTGATGCGCCGTAGAAAAAAAAAAAAATAGATTGAAAATGGCTTATAGCCGAAAAGTTTCTACAACAACAAATATTTAATATAAAATATAAAAGAAATGAAGACTGAATAAGCTGTTACCAACTACCTACAACATCTTAGTTTTAAACTAAGGATTTACACATATAAACATAATTCTCTTCATAATGAGGTGCTGATTGTTAGCCGTTGAGGTGGCAAGAAGATTAGGAATGGCTGGGATTCGGCTAAGGAAAAACGTCTGATTTTCTGAAAAATCAATTAATGTTTTGGCTTGCCGTTTGGCATCCTCCTTCGGCTAAAAAATATATATACATATAAAAAAAACAAAAGCGAGAAGGGTCTCTCCGTGGTCTAGTGGCTAACGTCTTGGATTCTCATGCGGGAGATAAGGGATCGAGTCCGCCTGTAGGAGGGATTTATCTCATTTCACGGCTTGTTGAGAGAATTTCCTGCTGCACCATGGATGTCGGCGTCCATTCCTAGACTTTTTATAATCCTCTTTATATAGTTTAATACATTATTGTTAATTTTTACATGGTCTTCGACTTTACTATAATCTCCCCCATAATGTTTACTGGCTTCTTTTAAACTTATTAGTGCTTTTTGAAGGAATCTTTGATTGACAATAAATACAAGTTTTTATCATCAGATAATAATAATAAAACCACTTTTAATTCAGAGGCCCCTAGATCACCAATTTTTCTTGAACTCTATAAATGTTCTAGATGATCGATACCATGTATATGATCTTCAATTAAGACCTGGCCCTTTTAGCGAAAACTTCCCCAACGTTCGATTAGGCAATATTTATTTTAGCGCGTTTCCTCTCTCCCTCTAAAAAGAGAACTCCCTATATATATATATATATATATATATATATATATATATATATATATATATATATACAGGGTGTCCCACATTGAGGTGTCATAACTTTAAGGGTTTATTCTACACCTCATTTGTAGTTCAGGGACGCAGAAATGAGCGTTCTATCTCAACATGCAGAGGAGCTACTCAAACATTTGTCATTTTTAAAAACTACTGGCTTTTCTACAGAAAAACTGAGTTTTCGGAATTTCTGATCAATGCATCATAAAAAAAGACCACATTTTTGGAATGTACATTAAATTTCCAATAAGAAACATCCGTTATTGAAATATTACAACGTAAATTAAGAGCTTTATTCAAAGGCATATAGATGAGAACGTTTAATATTAGTTTTTTATTAAATTATTCAATATTTTCCTAATGAGGTATTTATAGACTTAGAGGTTTGCCTCCCCCTCAAAAGTTGCATTATTTAATAAGCTTCAAAATGGAACCTCATAGTTTTAAATAAAAATCTATTTCAATTTGTTTTTTTCTGATTTTCTAGACAAAACCAATAAAAATATGCTTCAGCGTGAAGGAGCCATTCTGAACAAATTCTTTAATTTTACACGTTGATAGCGATGTCCCATCCTTCCCAAACTACGTGACGTTTATTACACAAGCCCTTTTACCAAATATTAACTCACTCTGGTTTCAAATGGATGGTTGCCCAGCTGAAAATGGACGAATGGTGACGGAATGGCTGAACAGTGAATTTCATAACCGTTCCCACACTGCGTACACACATTTTTTGCTCTGAATAAGGATAGGAGGACAATTCGAAATCAAGGGTGAAAGAATTTAGAAGAACATATTGGTAATAAATACCATTATTGTAAATACAATGTATACATGTATTATATGGTTATGCCTTAGGGTCTTTGTAATATTGATACTATTCTATTTAATTAAATTTCTGCTTAAATGTAAACTAGGCACCCTCAAAAGTTGCTTAAAATGTTACCTCATTTTCCTAGGGAAAATCTATAGAAATCTAAGGGGTCAAAAATGGTTATTACTGTGGACTAATAACTATTTGCCCAGTAGATTTTCAAAATATCTACAAATATAAGCTTAACGTCTAACAGAATCCACGGCATTACGGAGGACCTCTTGTCTTCAGAGTTCTCATGAGCTGGCACTGCTCCTGGATCGTGTTGATGAGTTCCTCCTTCGTCGTCACGGGCTCTGAGTACACTCTGCTCTTCAATGTTCCCAATACATGGAAATCTAAAGGATTCAGATCAGGAGGCAAACGAACTGGTCCATAGTGGCCGATACAACGATTAGGGAATTCACTCCTCAGCCATTCCGTCACCACTCGTCCATTATGAGCTGGGCAACCGACTATTTGAAACCAGAGTGAGTTGTTATTTGGTAGATGGGCTTGTGTAATAAACCTCACGTAGTTTGGGAAGGATGGGACATCGCCATCAACGTGTGATATTAAAGAATTTATTCAGAATGGCTCCTTCACGCTGAAGCATATTTATTGGTTTTGTCTAGAAAATCAGAAAAAAATAGATTGAAATAGATTTTTTTTAAACTACGAGGTACCATTTTAAAGCTTATTAAATAATGCAACTTTTGTGGCGGAGGCAAACCTCTAAGTCTAAAAATAGCTGATTAAAAAAATATTAAATAATTTAATAAAAAAACTAATGTTAAACGTTCTTACCTATATGCCTTTGAATATAGCTCTTAATTTGCATGGTAATATTCCAATAACCAGTGTATCTTATTGGAAATTTAATGTAGATTTTAAAAATGTGGTCTTTATTTATGATGCATTGGTCACGAATTCCGAAAACCCAGTATTTCTTTAGAAAAACCAGTAGTTTTTGAAAAAGACAAATGTTTGAGTAGCTCCTCTGCATGTTGAGATAAAACGCTCATTTCTGCGTCCCTGAACTACAAATGAGGTGTAGAATAAACCCCTAAAGTTGTGACATCTCAATTTGGGACACCCTGTATATACCAATTGTTAATACAATACCATTAAGGTAAAGTATGGTTTGAAGTAAGGTAT
>OX328125.1:44988844-45116344 GCA_946811695.1 Gonocerus acuteangulatus
ACGCCCTAAACATAATATCATTTTCTTAAACCTGTATAATTTAGGGACAATCCTTAAGCATGTTCTCCAAAAAATAATTAAATTAGAACCTTCTGCTCAGGAACATAAATATGCTTTAGGTCCACCCGACAAATCTATTTAACGTACTGTATAACATACAGTCCTTTTTTTTCGTACATGACCACCGCGCATGCGCGAACGCCAGCGGACACTTTTTTTGTAACTTTTTTTTTCAGTTTAGTCATCGCTAAAGCATATTTATGCCAAAAATAAAAAGGATATAACCGCCTTTATTCGACCAAGTATGCAAAGCGACTGACAAATATGCAGGTTGATAGCTGATTTTGCAGGGGAGTTGAATCAGATTCCCAGATAAGCTGGAAAGTACATGACATTTGTTACAATCGCACACCCATAGCATACATATCGTCGGTGCAAATGCAAAGTATCGAATATGAAAAACACCACTTTCAAGAGTGAAAATACTTTCATTTATTACCTTGCTTTTGGGCAGACAAATAGTAGGCAGATTCAACCTTTTGACAGTGGTTACATTCCCCTTTCATTGTGTGAGCTTAGATTCGAAAGTTTGCCGTCCATCTGTCCAACAGCAATCAGCAAAGATTTAAAATTAAAAATGTGTTTTTTCACATTCGATACTTTGTATTTGTATCGATGATATTATAATATTAAATCAATTTAATGGGATATGGGCTCTTTAACTTTGTATTTAATTATTTTCGTAACACAAAAAAAAGGTCGAATAAAACCAACAGATGGCTTAATCAACTTCATTCTTCCTTTGGACACTAATATAGCAGGCTATAAGAGCATTCCAGTAGTTCCAGAGGTACGGAAAACAAATCAATGCCAAAATACCCACCATATAATTCATGAAATCGTCGCTTGCCTGTAAATATGCGGCATAGAAATTACTATAATGCCAACAAAAATTTCCTAGAAAAATTTTTCCGACCTTTATAAAAGTCAAAAGGAATAGAATGCAGAAAGAGGCGAAACATTCTGAAGTTAAAACGGATTCTACTTGGAAAAGAGGGGCAAGTGCATTTACATCTGAATGGCAGGGAAATTTATTGATTCTTTAATGGCTTTTCCAAATTGGAATCTCCAAACCTTTTTTTCATTTCACTCCTGTATAATTTAACCCTTTTCTGTCCATGACCTGAATTTCAATTTATGACTTTCCCCGTCCTGTATACCTATGTGAAAGGAAGTGCCACAGTGCTACTAATAAAAAATAATTTTTTCTCTTGCATCGCTATATTCTTAATTTAAAGAAAATAAATGACTAAATCTACTGAAATTAAAATGAATGACAAATACAGTCGGAAAATTATTAATAGAAGTATTAATTAAATTTACAACAATTTTTATATGTTATCTTACATTATATTTTAAACAATACTAATTATTGTGCTATGAATAAAAAGGAATAAAATGGATTTTATTTATTAGTTATATTTTTTATCTTTATGATACCGGTAAAAATATGATAAATGCAATAAGGCGGAAACGTTATAAAACGTATTTAATGTAACTTTCTAGGGGGTTATTTTCATGAAAAATTGTTGGAGAATTCATATTATTGTCTTTAGAAAATTGGGAACCATTTATTTAAAATATCAAAAATATTATTGTTATTGAACATAAAAACCCTTCAAAAAGGGGCATTAAACATTTATACTTTTAGTAGATGAGTTTATTGCAAGGACCGAAATAAAAATTAAATGTTTCCTAAAAATTATTACAAAAAAATTACTTCATAATTTATATTTTTAAAATTAATGAATAACTGTTATGAAATAATTTTTATTTTTAAGTTTCTAAAACAAAAATTATTAGAATTTTTTAAAAAAAAATAATAAAATATATCAATTACGATGGAATTTTTATTTCCCAATAATAAAAATTAAATTTTAAGTGAAACTCATTTATTAAATATCTCTTATCCTCGGAACAAATAAATAAATACTTGATTTGAAACCTTTTGTATATTAGAAGTTATTTGTTTATGTGAGTGAATCAAAGTTCGTCTAAATCCAATTGATTTGTATGAGTAGATATTGAATATTCTAGAATTTGTTTTTGTGCATTACTTTTTTTTTGTTTTTGTTTCTATTCATTAGTAGTGTGCGAGCTCTTAAAATCAATAAATCGATTCATTATGGCACTAATATTGTTTTGTTTTTTTTATTTAAAATAATGTTTAAAGTTAAAATAATCAAAAAGTGTTATTAAAAATTTGTATAAAAAAACTTTTGAAATAACATTAAGCAAATCATTTTTATTTTTAAGTTTTTGAAATAAAAATTATTATACATTTTTTTTTTTTAAATAATAAAATACATAAATTACGATGCAATTTTTATTTTTATTTTCAAAAAATAAAAATTAAAGGTTAATGGAAACTCATTTGAAATAAAAATTAATAGTTATTTTCGGTCCCTGGTTTATTGCATTTGAATAAGATTTAAAATCCTCTTAACACTTTTCAAATTATGGTTTAACAAATTCTTTCTAATATTTTCTTTTGCAACTTCAGAAATTACCCTGACCGGTATTTTAAGATATTTTCATTTATTTTTTCAATGCGTAATATAATAGTTATGCAATGCAAAAAAGGTTGTTGTCTTGTAGTCTTAAGGCAAGCATTTTTAATTTTTGGCTGTTCGGCATGAAGAGCAATCCGCACATGGGCGTATATAGGAAATCATTTCGGGAGGGGCAGGGAAAATTTTGGGGGGGGCTGAAATAATTTCATTTTTATTAACTAAGTGATCTTATTTAATTTATCTTTAAGGTTTTTATGACACATTTTTACCATCAAATGAAAATTTCGGGAGGGGCTGCAGCCCCCTCAGCCCCCTCTTATATACGCCCATGAATCCGCAAAAAAAGTCGGTTTGAGAACTTGGAAGCAGTCATTCAGTGTGCTTACTTATCAGTAAGGTGAACTTTTCGTTGTAAACATGCGAAATCTCTTACCGAAATTATACGTGGAATTTATTAGTAGGTATGTAAATATGGCTGAGCGATTGTAGACCATTGGCCTGCATTTTCGAGTCAGCATCGGCTATTTGATTGATTTGCCTGCAAAATAAGCGGTAGAAGGTGACCTGTGTATTGGGTAGCATATAGGCGGCTCGGTTTGTAATGAATGTGCGTATGTCCTGAAACTTTACCCTAAATTAGACAGGATTAAGAAGATTCTGTATTGCTTTCGTTGCGTTTGTCCTCCAGTTGTATTGTACTTCGGGAACTACTGGCATACTCTTCCGGCCAGATACATTAGTGACAAATTAGAAGAATGAAATTGATAAACGCACCTGTTGGTTTTATTCGACTTTTTTTTTTAAATGAAAGTAAATTAATACAAACTTAAAGAGCCAAGGTTATTATTATTATGTGAGATAGAAGGTAAGTCTGACTACCCCGACGCTAAATTGATATAGAAGTATATGTTTAGATTTCCCCGTGGTCACCCTTGGATTCTCATCCGGGAGATGGAGGTTCGACTCCGGCAGCAGGGATTTTTCTCAATTTCGCTGCATCATGGATGTCGGTGCTAATGGTCCAGTTGTCGGGGCGCAGCAAAATAAGTAAAAAAAAAAAAATAGTATAATATTTATGCTATGGTTGTGCGAATGTAGACCAATGCCATATACTTACCATCATATCTGGAAATCCGCTTGACATTCCTGAAAAATCATCTGTCGACTTGCAAAGTCAGGTGGTTTGCGTATTTGGTCAAATATAGGCGGCTTTATCCTTGTTTGTAATGAACATGCGTAAGTCGAGACATGTTTCCTTAAATTAGACTGGTTTAAGAAAATTGTATAATTCTTGGGTTGCTTCTGTCCATCTGTTTATTTATTTATTTATTCAATTTGAGTTAGTGGAACCCATGTATGATTCGACCTGGATTCTGGTTTATCCTGAAGATAGTGCTTCGGTCTCCAATTTTCTCGATATTCCAATATCGTATGCAAGGAGATCCAAGCAGCCTGATTTAAATTAAGCTCCCTTATTTAAAGGTTCCAAGCTAGCTTAATACAAGGGATGCGGTATTTTTTATTTCACTAAATACGCACTATCCTTACTCTATTACTTTGCTCTTTTTAGGAGTGCTATTAGAAATAATATACTTAGCATTTTAAAGACCTCTACAATTCTTACAGGAATCCCACGCTGGGCTCTTCTCTACAGAGACTATCAATAGTAAATGCCACTTCTGCATTTTAAAAAATTTCGTTGAATATAGAATTTTATTTCGTTATGAATCCATGTGTAACAAGTTATTGAAAGAGTTATCGCTATTTATTTATCTCGCGAGCCATTATCGGTAATTAAGCCACCAGGGAATTCCTGGAATCGTACAGGGGATGTGTATCCATTACCGATATTAAGCTGACGGGAACATGGAACGGTTCTTTACAGCCACCCTTTATTAGGTTTTAATAATTAAAAAGCCATAAAACAAGATTTATTTACAATAAAAAGGATTTATTCACATTATAATGATGGTATTTTAATAGTTTCTTATGATTTATTTATTTTAAAGCCTTTGCATCTATGGCGATGAGCCCTAATAAAGGTTATAGAATAGATACTTCATTTACATTATGTTAACATTTTTCCAATTTACATTTAAACTTAAATAAGCAATAAATACATGTATATAAAACAAGATGCATTTGGAAATGAATAAAAATAATATACAGATATAAAACATAATTCATTTACAATGCATAGTATAAAAAATAAATCATTTTTAAATTAGTAAAAATAAGTTACATTAATTAAATCAGATTCATGGGCTATTAAAATAAATAATAATAATTTAAAGCACAATGAGCAGAAGGAAGATTGGCTAAATGTTTCAGTATAAATTAGTTTAAGTAAAGTAATATAATGTAGTTGTGAGGGCTACCTTTAGTGAGTAATGTGAGTAAGTCTTGTGGCGTGAGTAAATTGTCTTGTCTTTTGCAGTCTATTTATTATGTGTTTTATCGTCAGTGCAATATGATAGTATCAGTGTTGGGCAAAACTAACGTTAGTAAACTAAACTAACGTTAGTTTTCCCTAACTAAAACTAAAATAATGTTATATTTTTAGTTTTAGTTTTAGTTTAGTTTTAGATTTGAATAATTATTAATCATATGGACTCCGTTTTTAGTAATGCAATTAGTTTAGTTTAGTAAAAGAGACCTAAATTTGTGATTTTAGTTTAGTTTTAGTTTTTAGTTAACTAATTTAGTTTATCAAAGAACATATGTTTTCAAATTACGAGAAAAAAACACAATTTCTTATTCTTAAGCAAGTTCTATTAGTTTTAATAATTTACTTAATTATCGAAATAACATATGATTTATATTCATTCATGTTATTTTAGTAAAACTAAACTAAACTAAACTAAACTAAATTTTTAGATTAGTTTTTAGTCAATTCCCAAAGATTTAGTTTTAGTTTTAGTTTAGTTAAAATCCATTAATTAGTAAAATTTTAGTTTTAGTTTTTTTTTAGGTTGCAATTTTTAGTTTAGTTTTAGTTTATTCCAAAAAGTGAATTTAGTTTAATTTTAGTTTTAGTTTTTAGTTTTGCCCAACATTGGATAGTATATTGGTCAGTCTATGCATTAAGTACGAATGTGCGTATTAGTGAGTGTGAAATTCTGTGAGACATACTAGAGTTTGATTGTGTTTTAGTTTTCTCTTTATGTGTTGTCTGTCTGTAACCAGTATTTAGCGAACTAAGCTAAAACATTTTAAAACTCAAACGCCCTAATAGCAGAAACTGCCTCATCTTAACGCATTGAAGTAAAATGCTTATATCCGGGGTAATTTGGGAGCGTAGAACCTTTTATATTTTTCATTCATTAGAGAACCGAAACTTTAAGCCCAGTTTTCTGATACTAATCTTTCGAACAGCTTTCGCCATTTTGAAGCCCACTTACGCTTGAAACAATTTTTGAGAGGTGATTACCTTTCATGATTTCACAATCGTTCTTGAGGTGCAAGTTATGAGACCTATTTGTAGAGGTTAGTGCTGGTCTCTGGTGATGCCGTCATTAGGCCGCGCACCTTCCTCGGCGATTCATTCCTTGGTGGTGAAGGTTTGGGAGAAGGTGTTGGCTACCAAACCAGCCAACAGTGGAGTGATGGGAGCACTTTTCCACTAAACCATAGCCGGTAGTGTTACAATAAATAGAAAGAACTAGCAATAGTTTCTACCAGCAATGGTTCTGGCAACCGCCACTGGTACCAATGCTGGTACCAGCAATGGTACCAGCAATAGTTCTGGTGCCAGCAATGGTTACAGCTCCAGAATCTGTACCTTGGCTTCCAGGATCCGCGAGACGCGACAGTGTTGTGGCAGGCTTAAACCTCTTAGCCAAGTCGCCTATGTCAAAATTAATGTCCGGCAAGGAGAATCAAACGACATTTCACTAATTTCAATATATAATAGACAGTCAAGAAGTCAGTATGATATTTAATTTCCTTGAAGAAACCCCATTTTGTCCTGTGGTGTCCTATGTACGAGGAAGCGCGGTTTCTTCAAGAAGCACTACAGGCCAGAGAACCGTGAAGAAAAATAGCTTCATTATCTCTTGACTAAAACAAAGGCAGAAAAAGTTCGCGACTTATATCATTTTCTTATAAATGCTCTTGAAATAAGATCATTTATAATTGGGGATTAGGGTGAGAAGGATTTTTTCAGCGTTTTTTCATTACATCCAAAATTTAAAAAAATTCATGATCTTTTTTCATCTGCGTGTTTTATACAATTAGATTTATCTATTTTTCCTAATTGTTTTATCAGTAGCATGTTATTTATTGTCTATCAACATGTAATAATTATAGGATAATTATTATAGGATCTGTAAATATAATTATTTATTTGGCCCTTATGTAAGATACTTTATTTACATAATTTCATAACGTATTATAATTAATTATTATTCTCTCTCTCTCTCTCACACACACACTCTCACTCTCTTCTTTTTTCTAAAGAAAAGCCGTCACACCTAGTGGGCTTACCCCCCACCGTGTACTAAAATACTATCTTTTATATCACTTCGTCATATGAAATTAAATACACACACATATATATGTATATATATATATATATATATATATATATATATATATATATATATCAGTCCCGTAACAGGCCACGAGGGCCTTGAGGGGCAGATACTATAGAGGTATCTGATTCATGACCATACGGCACACTAGGGAGATAATGTGGTCAGTGCTATGCTCCGGCCGCCTGATTTTCCCCTTGGCCGCTTCGACTGCTAGAGTCATTAGCATCCAAGGTACCCATTATTAAATTAATTAAAGGCTGGGTTGGCCTAGGGACGGTCAGGGAGGCCGAATTCAACCCAAGAACGAAGACACTAGAAGAAAAAATCTTTAGTGCTTGCTCGGGATTTGAACTCAGGCCTCCAGCTTATTAGTCCAGTGCTCTACCACTGAACTAACCTCGCCCCACATTTATATATATATATATATATATATATATATATATATAATATATCAATTAAACCAAATTGTGATTACAGTAATAGTCACTGAAATAATTTGTGATTACAGTTGTTATCTCAAAAAAAAAAGTGATTACAGTCGTAATGAAAGAAAAAAGTTGTGATTACGAATGAAATTATAATCAATGTGTAACTTGAAATCCTAATCACTCTTGAAATTACGATTAAAATCGCCATCGTAATCGCATGCCCAGGGTCTCTGATTATAATCTTAATCATAATTGTGATTTTCATTATACCCAACGCTATTTCAGAGACTACGAGGAGAAAAAAATAAGAAGCATATATATTGTTCATAAGAAATTTTTTCAAAATAATATTAATATGTTTAGAAATTATGACACAGCAGTTTTATTTTCCTGCACTGTCCAACTAACGTTAATTGGGAATGTTTATACACACACACAAACACACGTGTATAGTCTGAGATGTTTTAAAACCAAAAAAAGTAGAATGATTCATGCGAGGAGACCTCCCCATGCACAAAGACAGACAAAATGCGAACAAAGACAATACTCTCCATCTAAAAGAATGGAATGAAAGAAGTGGTTGCCATTTACACAGGCCTCGCTAGGAGGACGAATAAACCAAAAGATCAGAGGATTCGCCAAAGACACTGGACCGCTAAAAATAGCCCTGTGATTCAGCAAGAGTACAATAGACATTTTAGGTCGAGTTGCATTTCTCTAAGGGGCCCTGAATATCAATCTAAGCTAATTAATATAATGTAATTAATACTTCTCCCATTTTAAAATATCTTGAATATATAATTTTGGTTGCATCAGATATATATTATATGGATTATATATATATATATATATATATATATATATATATATATATATATATATATACATAGCCTTTCTCCAATTCCCCTAGCAAACAACAGTGGTTAAAATCTTTTTTTGAAAGCTTTTCTCTATTGCAGGACTGCTCTCTAGGACCATTGCAAGATAGTACTTGATTCAGGAGTTAGAGTTTCTGAGTTCTCAGCATTGTCAGTTTCATCATTTAATGTCGTCATCCAAAGGCCAAAATTTCGATTGCCAACAGACTTAAGGGGGTATCTAAAAATTGTAAAATCATTTTTTTGGAGAATCTCATTTGCATCAGATACCTATTCTGACTCGCAGAGACCTCACATTTTTTTGTAGTTAGTTTTTAACAATCTTTGTATATTTCGAGTTCATCATTGAACCTTAAAGTAGGTGAGTAATAGAATATCACTTCTCGTTCTTTTTTCGCCTTTCTACGTATGCGTTTTAGCGTGAGGGAGTCTCTAGTCAATCGTCATCTCCGTCTTGGTCCCAAGAGAGCACCTTCATGCTTGGCAAGGTTTTACCATTTATATCAATGCCCCCTTCAATATCAAAGTCTCCTTCAATATTTGTATGTTATAAATTCTCATTAAATTGGAATCAATCTTTATAGCCTGTGACATGGAAAAAGATCACTTTAGACAACAAATTTAATTAGAGGGATAACGGAATATATTACTCTTTGCGCGGATATATGATCTAGGCTAACGTTTTATTGAAGCCAATATTTATTTACCTATTCTATAAATCTGGTCCGTAACGATGGCGATCAGCAGGTAACGACTCTCTGTGGCATCTGAGTTAGTCAGAATTAATTTAATTACCACCGTAAATTCAACAGGTTCTCCTTCATGTAGAAATGGTTGTTAGTTTATAACAAACACGTGTATGCCATTTTGAAAGTATTACAAAACAGCATACATTTCAGTGTAGTCCAAAAGGAAAATGAATAAATATACGAAACATCAACTACAAAATCCCGTTACATAGGAACTGCATTACTAAGCACACACATAAATACGAAATAATATTCTATATAAATACAAAATAAACATGAATAGTTTTGCCATAATAACGGAAAACAGACTCAATTTTTTATTTTACTCCATAGGTTTTTTTTTTTTTTTTTTTAAGGCGTATCAACATTATGGCTATTAACGCCGGGCTGTCTACAGCATAATGCCAACAGCACGTGGTCGGTCACCCATTCAGGTACTGGCCACGCCCGACGTTGCTTAACTTCGGTGATCTACGGGATTCAACGTGGTTATGGCCGTTGGCTGCTCCATAGTAAACCACAACTTGAATTTACTGATTCCGTTTTTGTTTTTTTTATATATATAACAATATGTCCCCCATCGGTTAGGCATCAGGTCTACCTGGGAGAAAGGAAGAAAAAAATAACGGCCGTACGGGAAAATTCAAATTTCGGTTCTGGAATAAATTGCTACTCCTAACGGACCAATGTAGTTTATTCTTACTACACTTCTTCTTCTTTATTTACCCATGACGTATAAAGTGTTTTGTAGTAATAAAACAAAAATTACGGCCATTAGGCCCCTTCGGATGGAAAAAGTTCGCTTTGAATGTCGCGGACTCGTCCAATCGTTTGTTATGGGAATATACCTAGTTTTGGGATTAACAGGCACACACAACTATATATAAATTTTATATATTCACATAAATTTGATACAAATAAATTCTACAAAAATTCTTTCCTGGGTGCACCCTCAAAAGCTCAATAAGCCAAGTTCTAATATAAAAAAGTGCTAATAAAAATTCAAAGTAAATAAATGGTTATGTTTTTTATCAGTGCAATAATATCACTGATTTATTTCATGCCGTCAGAGTTATCTTAAGGTTTATGTTATATTCGATATATATTCAATCCAGGATTTCTAATAAGATTCCTGGTGGTTCGGGTGTTTCAATGTGAAGGTTTGGAGGATTTCAAATATTTCCTGGCAGGTTAATGTACACGCCTAGTGTGAGTTGACATTTGGTGATAAAGTTCATTGGAGTATGAATTTTATCATTTAAATATATATATATATATATATATATATATATATATATATATATATGTGTGTGTAATATTATTTATTATACATGATCATAGTGATTTTCCAAGATGCTAGAGGAGCAATTATATTCACTATGTGGACGAGGGTTGGGATGTTCTTCTTATTAACAATTTTGATGTTATAAAGTCATATTAAGTTGAGTCCAATATTTTATAGTTTCCGAGACGATTAAGGTATTTTACCTCCATAACAGATTTAATATTACAGAATCTGTTTAATACTACTTTCATGGGATATTTCATCTTGAACACATTTCTGCTTCATTCATTTATCAAGATAATCTTTAGATTTACCTCCTAGAAAATGAAATATTTTCTTCTTAATAATAATAAAATATTTCTAATACAACGGAAAATATTGTTCCTTGCGTATATGAAAACGGTTTAATTAAAATTTACTAAGGCCTTTTCCTAGTCATTCTCGGGCTGGTGATGTAATATTTTACGAGGCATTCCAAGTTAGTAGCTATTTCTAAGGCGTTCCACCGGCTCAAGCATAATATTAAATTTCGCCCTCTGGACTTCAGCTGAATATATGGATAAGATTTATTTTATCATATTTTGACTCAGCATTAAATATCACAATTACGCCATTATTCATAAAGAAACATGATAAAGGATTTCTCTTACAACATTGTTATATTTGTCTTGAAGAAAATCTTAATGATTCCGTGTCGGCCATAAAGGAGGGCGATGAAAACTAGGATGTATAAAGGATTCTGTAATCATTAATATGGATTATCCGAAATAAAATCTCGTTTGTTTACATTATAATTTATTTTTATTATTATATTATCGCAACTGAAGCTATTAAATTGAAAAATTGTAATGAGTTAAAAGTAACAGTATTGGTGAACGACTCAAAGAGATTCTATGTTATTAAAACCAAAAGTTAGTCAGTATTTATAGCGATTATGCGTCATGTGTATACATTTCAGAGCCCAGCTGAATACTTTTAATATTTCTTAAAAAAATGAAAAAAAATAAACAAAGTAAATTAATTTTAAAAAAATCTAGAAAGGAAACTAAATTATGATTTGCAATTTATTTTCTGTCACCTGAAAGTCATATTAATTTATTTGGGAAGAACAATCCGCTGAGCCTTTAGCTCTCCCAAATGTTTGCGAAAATATGTATGGAGGGTTCACTACAAAAACCAGTCCAAAAATTGATATTTTCAGATAAATATATCTTCTTCCTCTCCAAAGTCAGCTCTACATATTGATATTATTGCTGTCCCCAAAAAACAGATGCGTCGCATTATATACGAGTGTATAGTATTAGCGATTCTACAAAAATAAGACAAGTCCAACACCTTTTCAATAAAATCCAGACGAGTCCTTGGACCTTTCGCCTATTTTCAGAATGTTTATCATTCAAAAATGATATGTAATTTAACAGGATTATATAATAAACAATCTTATTTGAAGATTAAATTATTTCATGTTTTATTTAACTAAGATGTCTGCAAAAACCTGAAAATTCCGTAGTTTTTTTTTTATATTTTCTCAACTATCCTCTTAAAAATATATTTATTTTATGTACAATGCAAAGCTGTTAGTGATATTTGTAAAATTTGATGCGATGACTAATCCATGGTTCTGAAGAAATTCTTTGTCAACAGTATTACCTACTGGGGTCTCCCGTAGTCTATTGGCTAGCGCGCTGGATTCATAAGCGGGAGATGGTGGGTTCGATTCCCACCTCCGGCAGGGATTTTCTCATCTCAAGGCTCGCTGGGAAAATTCCTCGCTGCACCCTGGATGTCGGCGCTAATGACCAAGAAGTAGATGCGCCGTAAAAAAAAAAAAAAAAAAAAAAAAAAAAAAAAAAAAAAAAAAAAAAAAAAAAAGTATTACCTACTCTTTTTATACGTTCATTGAATTGCATTTTCTATTATAAAAATCATTAAATCATCCAACAATCCGAGGGTGGTGTTATTTTTAGAAAAATTGCATTTAACCAAGTAAATTAATTTTTTCAGCCCTAAGATGAGAAATTGCTAAATAACTTGTAAATGATCAATTTATGTTGGACTTGTGTTGTATTAAAACTCCATATGCAATATGACAAGATCCGTCACTTGTGTACTTTCACATGACATATCAGGTCGTTATCATAATGATGTCATGACTTCGACTGTGAATGAATGGGCCTTTGAATGGAAATTTCAGAAGCCAACGGTCGATAAGAATCAAACCACAGCGAGTAAGAGGAGCGATAAGGATCAAACCACGATGAGTAAAACGAACGATGATTTACACAGGACGAGAACTGAGTAATGTGTACAAATGGTAAGTAATAACGGGTGTCCATAGGGATTCCAGGTGTTGGCCAACTATTAATGTTTTCAGGCCGGCAACAGGTCTACAGGGACCGATAACTGGCTCCCTTGCCTCGGCTTAACTGCCGAATCGAACTTTTTTTTTTAAGTGTGTACTTCACTTTTTCATGCCCCGTGAAGTTTTTGACAACCCTCAAAGCAATTGGAATCAATTCTACATTTGTAGGAGACGTAAACTGAAAACGATTTTCAGGTTTTAGCACTTTCCTCCGAAGGAAAGTAGCGATTGAGGTTGCACTCATGACGGAGTTCGTGAAAAATTTCTTCAAATCATTATCGATCCTACCTCACAGGAAAATTTGAAATTTTGCAAGTTCACTCCCTTTAGGATGTAAACACTCACTAAGAAACGTTTTTTTTTTTTTTTTTATATTCAAATTTATTCTATCAATCACACACGAGTACTTGACCAATACAATCAAACAAAATATTTTAAATTATTGGCAAGGCAGCTGGACTCGACTAACCGACAATAATTTGCGTACAATCAAAACTACTACTCAGGAATGGACATCCAGCTACTGTGACAACAGAAGAGAAGAGTTGTACTTAATCGACTCCGAATTGGCCATACTAGACTAACACTAATTTGTGATATATGCAATACAGACCTCACTGTAAAACACTACTTACGGAGTGCAGAAGACGACAAAACCTAAATATCCCACATGACATTTACGAATTATTGAGGGACAGCAGCCAGTACATAAACACAATACTTTCTTACTTGGAGGACACTAAACTATACACTCACTTCTGAAGACATCTGCTGAATAACCAGAGGCTTCCAGGCATATAACAGACATTTACAAAATTCAGTTTATGAAAATAATTGAATTAAATACCCATCTTAATGCTGGTTCATTAGACCATACAGGTACTACCTTTAAGGAGTGAAATCGCAGTAGATGCGAATCACTTATAAATAAATAAATAAATGCTATTCAAATTTTTAAGTATTTGTAGAGGGTTTTGAATTTTTAGTTTGTTTTAAAGAGAGCATGCACGCAAAGGCAGCATGCGTTGCTAGGACAATAACAGAAGAGCTTTTTGAGAGGAGATCGTTGACCGTAGATGATCCAAGGTAGGGATTGTCGGGGTTCGGTCACTGCTACTTAATAAAACTACATTTTATCATAAAAATGGTTTTATTGTGCCGACGTTTTGGCTTGAACTTCAAGCCTTCATCAGGGCTGTAAAAAAAAAGGTAGGACGGATGTAATACTGAAATATACATATATATATATATATATATATGCCTACATACACAAATACACATACATATATACATACATACATATATAGAAAAAGACAAAAACATAAAATACTAGAACATAATATATAGAAGAACAATGTGCTCTAGAAGTGTTTGGATTATTAGGAAAACAGATATAAGAATAACAGATTACATATTAGATTAGATATAAGAATAACAATATGGGCTTACCGATGGGAAGATAGAGAACTATTCCTCACAAATGCGGGATCATTTCTGACAGTTAATACAGGGAAACATAGGAAGAAAGGAGTTGGTGAGGGGGGGGGGGGGGTGGGTTCTGGACCACCTAATGGACAGAGAACATAGAAGATGAAAGAAAGAGCGGCGAAAGCGGCGAAGTACAGTAAGGGGTCATAAAGTCATAAACCGTTGTGTTAATGGAAAGGGAGGCAGGTATAAAGGGCTATATTGCAAGCGGTATACGGGATTAGGATGGAGTTTTTAATAAATGGAAGATGAATGTGTATTTGTGTAAGTAGGCATATATATATATATATATATATATATATATATATATATATATACATATATATATATATATATATATATATATATACATATATATATATATATATAAATATATATATATATATATATATATATATATGTATATTTCAGTATTACATCCGTCCTACTTGTTTTTTATAGACCTGATGAAGGCTTGAAGTTCAAGCCGAAACGTCGGCACAATAAAACCATTTTTATGATAAAATGTAGTTTTATTAAGTAGCAGTGACCGAACCCCGACAATCCCTACCTTGTAACAGAAGAGCTGTTACCGTACTGTATTTATTTAGTAATATTATTTTTATTTGCGGTTTATTTAAACTATAATGGCAGACCTTGAATCACTCTTTCCATCATAGAGTTTACGCTAAACCTGCTGATAGTCTATCCGAGGTAATAATATCCCGAATCCTTGCACAGCCTCCTCACCCATCAGCATCCCCAGTCAGTAAGCTTCTTGGTAAAAATATAACGGGTGTTTCCAGATGACATCTTGGAAACATAAAATTTTAAATTTGTCGTCCAATTATTATTGAAGACGCATTTTAACCTGTACTGGTTAAACTCCTGTTACTGGTAACGGGTTATCTCTAGGTTATCTGTTTGTTGACACTCGTTCGGAGCGCCCCAGTGTCAAGAAGCATTATACTTTGATTACTTTTATAAATTGATAAATAACACATAATATGACGGGAACCGTGCTATAAAAAACTGCACAAAATGATATAGTATCGTTAATTTTGATGATACATTATTTGACATAATAAAACACCTACTTATCTGCCGTAACGAAGCACGGGTAATCAGCAAGTATTTAATATTTGTCAAGCTAAAAAAAATAATTATATTTTCTATTTGTCAAGCTACTTTTCATATTGGTGCGACTGAAATATTTTATAATCTAGTAAAACAAAACCAATGAATTATATACAAATGATGCTCATAAATTAAGGAAAAGACAAAAAAAAAAACAGGGAAAGACAATATGTTTGATGGTAATAGGATGAAGTAGGTTGTGAATGGACTAACACGCTGCTAATGCCCACGATCCGCCTACACGTAGCTCATTCATATAGTGGTTGGGATATTACACCTTGCAATTTGTTACTTCATTCATGTTTTAGGAATAGCCTCCGCTGGTAAATCATTCGGTCATTCATTATCAGCCGATTTATCGGAGCCTCATTAATATTCATTCACATTCGCTGAAGGGTTACTAGTCTATTAGAATTACTATTCTACTACATCTATAACCATATTTCATTTTTTTTTTAAACTCACCGTTTTATTTCGGAATGCGAGCTTTTAACACAATAATAATACTATGGAATACTAATAAAATGAAAGGTATGTATACCAACTGTTCATATATTTACTTCGAGAGCTCCACAGCAAATGTGATCATCACAAAAAAAGAATGGAAGAAGAAAATAAATGATAATAAGAAAAATTAATAAATTAACCTCATAAATAAATTCTTCATGATTAGAAAATTAAATAGAAACCGAAATAAATATTAGATAATAGGTGAGAAAATTAGGCTTAAATTACAATAATAATTGATCTAATAATATAATGTCCAATTGGCAAAAAATAATAAGAATAAAAAAATTTAATAAAATAACAAAAGTAAATAAAAAATAAATGAAGTAAATAATAATAAGTAAGGGAAAATATATATAAGTAAATAAAAAATTAAAGGAAAGTAATATGAATATATTAATCGAGTGACCATTGTTATGCCATACATTTTAATTGGAATTAACATGTATACGAACTAAAATACTGAACGAATTAATTACAGTTATTAATTATGAAATATAGTTATCTATTTATTAATTATAATTCTGTACTCCGGAGGTAAGGGACACCGTGTCACATATTTGTGTTTGTTCATGCGTGCAAATTTTCCATAACTTTGAACTATTAAAATTTGTTTCTTTAATACTTATAGAAAACGTTTTAAGACACTTTTTCACATTGTTATTGGCATTGATGAGTAATAACACAGAAAGATACCGAAAAATTTCATTACTGTTAATAAAATATTTTCTAATACTTCCTTAACTCTATTCGCAACCAAAATTTAAATATCTTAGTTTATACAAACGTCAAACGTCCGGAAGAATTTTCAACTGGAAAAATGGTTTCTGAGAACTATTTGTACAAACGTTTCTCTTAAACGGTTCGGCATACTAAAAAGAAAACGTAAGCGCGTTTTTCGAGCGAATTTCGCCCCATAAACCGAGTTCCGGTTGACGGATTTGCTGTTTAACGACTCAGTTGTACCAAATTTCATCAAACTCTAAAATTTTATCTTTAATGGCCCATCAACTTTTAAACCATAAGGACCATGTGGTCTACACATTCCTTGCATTTGTTAACATCCTAAGGATTTTTTCGGAAATGCCATCTCTGAAAAGATTCAACTGCGTCACTTCAAGCTAATAGGTGGATACGTTTGATGCGTATGGTTATTTGTGCACTGCAAATGACTTCTTTGGTGGGAGAGATGTGGAGGTCACTCACAGACATATAAGATACTAAAAACTCATAGTAAGAAGTCCTCTATAATTATTGAGCTTGTCCGGCTGATAAAGTCCTGGAGGATGATAGCTCGTTATACACCCTGGGAGGTTTACGAGAAGAAACAGACGGACAGAAGGGTAAACATTAAAAAAGTGGCTAGACCCCGTTCCGATGTCTGTAGTATATCCTCACTCATGGTCTAGATTGACTAGTCTATTGAAGATGAAGATGACTTAACGGGAGTCCCGGAAGTAAGCAGCGTTCGAAACTCATACATAAGTAAGGAATGAGGATGTTACCTTCATATGAAGTATAAGTACCTGTTTCACCTACAGTTCAATCAAGAAGCAAACCCTCTTCGACCGGTTCATTATAACTATGGGAGAGTGGAGTTACTTTGAAATAAAGTAGGACTTTGTAGTTTCCACAGGAATAGTTCTCACACTTGTTGCTTCCTTAAAGTCTTCAAATACCTGTTAAGTAATTACGAAGCCACAACAATCCATCCGAGGCAAAATGGTGGGAGGTTGTGGTTTAATCAAAATAACCCAAGAACTTTGAAATATCTCTTTTAGCGTGTTTTCTCCCTCCCTGGGAGATAGGGCGACCCATATATGAAATCCGTAAGTGCAGAGAAGAAATTTCACATACGTTGCAAATAAACCTGCCATTCAAATATAGGGACAGACGAAAAATTAAAGACACAATAAAAGCCTGGCATACACACCGTGTCTGCAATTGATTTCCTAGGCTATAAGACGGCCTGCACACCGTGTGTGCAATTGATTTCCGGGGCTATAAAACGGCATGCACACCGTGTGTGCAATTGATTTCCGGGGCTATAAGATGGCGTGCACACCGTGTGTTCAATTGATTTCCGGGGCTATAAGATGGCGTGCACACAGTGTGTGCAATTGATTTCCGGGGCTATAAGATGGCGTGCACACCGTGTGTTCAATTGATTTCCGGGGCTATAAGATGGCGTGCACACAGTGTGTGCAATTGATTTCCGAGGCTATAAGACGGCCTGCTCACCGTGTGTGCAATTGATTTCCGGGGCTATAAGACGGCCTGCACATAGCGTGTGCAATTGATATCCGGAGCTATAAGACGGCCTGCACACCGTGTGTGTAATTCTCAGTTATTCTGAGTAACCTCGAAATATGATCGTCGAAATATGATTTTTCTTGGACTAATGAGATTTGTTAAGTACCGGAAATAATAAAAAAAAAAAAATATATGCTCAATCCACCTTTGCAATGAAAATGTTCCGAAGATTGAGCTGCACACCCGGTGTGCAATGCTGTTATTTATGTGAATTCACTTGCGAATTAAGTGATTTCCGTAGTAAACGTGTTTTTGTATTAAAAATGAAGAATATAAAGGGGAAAAAATTTCGCTTCTGGGGACCAAGTTCGAAATAAATCGTCGTCTCGTATGGATTAAAACCCTAGAAAAATTACTAACCATTCCTTTACAGAAATGCATTCTAGTAGAGTGTCATTTCCAGAGATTTACCTTCTCGGTAAATATTTTTTAGGCGCATCTTGGTCTTGCATTTTGGCTGTATCCTGCCCAGCGGGGACGTCTTTACTATGTCAGCCTCCCTAAATAGGTTGGCCCATTTATGGTCTATTCTACTATCTATTTATCTGGCGACTTCATATCACCTTGACGGATATCTATTTGCACCTCCTAGAAAATATTAGGGTTTCCTACCAGACATCCGTAAAAATATTTCCCCTATCGATAAGTTAGTAAAGAATGGGGCAATATGGTAGAATTTGAACAGGCGTGCATTAGAATGTAGAGTGTAAATCTGGCCTCTGCTGTAGATGTCGGGTCCATTGAAGAGATGTACGGTTGACCCTGCCTACTCAGAGCCCTGGTCTATAGCCAGCTGCGAATCGATATCGCCCTCTCTGTTAGCACCGCCGACTCAGAAAAGGACCAAGTTAACGGCTCTAACTTTCCTCAGACTTTTCCGTCATGAATTATGTATAGGTTTACCGCGGAGCAGCGGAGGAAACTCTAAATATTTAACAGAAACTCAAAAGGACAAAGGAAAGTTTGTATTGCCGCCAGCAACAAAGCGGCCATCTTTTAAGGAGTTTTGGTGAACTTTGAAGCAAAATTTGAAGAAAGTCAAAGATACATAGGAAGGCGGCGTACTTAATAGGACAATATGAGTACAAAATCTAATAATAAATGGAAAGTAATTTGTCTTTCTCATGATTGTAACGAAATATCATCATGAAAGTCACGTAGTGAATTTAGTTGTAAGAATCCAAAGAAATTAAACAAGAAACATTATGTGTGGGGTGAGTGTATAGCACTCGCCCCGTGCGGTCTAGTGGACCTGAGGCCGAGACCCGCAGTTTAAAGATTATATCCTCTAGTTTCGTTGGAGGGTCGGATTGGCGGTCCCAGTCCATCCCTAGGCACACCTCGCACTTAATGGGTACCTCGTCTTCTTCTTATTTAGCTCTACAGCCCGGGGTGGGCCTTGGCTTCCTTCACAATGAGAATCTAAGTAGCTCTATCGGTTGCTTCTTCTCTCCATCCTGTCACACCCAGCCTATTTAGGTCCTCCTCTACCTCATCCAACCATCATCTGGTCGGCCGACTCTTCTCTTTCTTCCTTACCATGCAACATTTTCTGCATTCTGTCTTCAGGCATCCTTTCAACATGTCCCAACCATTCAGTAAGTCGGGCTTTAATGAAACGTGTTAAATTTTCGCTTTCATACAGATTGTGAAGCTCATCGTTTTTTTTTTTTTTTTTTTTTTTCTAAGCTTCCATGAGGGAGCACATCCACAACACAGCCAACAAGGCCACACGGACCCTGTGGGCATGCAAGAGAGTTGTTGGGAACAACTGGGGCATAACCCCCAAGGCTATGCATTGGATTTACACTGCGATTGTGAGACCGATAATTACGTATGGTGCAATAGTGTGGTGGCATCGCTGCGACACTACAATCAATAAGAGAATACTAGGCTCCCCTCAAAGGATGGCTTGCCTGATGATTACAGGCGCAATGGGCTCCACCCCCACGGGGGCTATGGAGATCCTGCTTAACCTAAGGCCAATAGAGATTTTTATTGAAGAAACGGCTAGACATACGGCATATAGGTTCAGTATATTGGGACAGAAACCATGTCCAACGTTTAGTGCACACTGTGATATTATCCGGAGGAATCTGCAGGAACCAATTCTCTGCATGCCTTCGGACTACCAAGACCAGATAACCTTCAACTCAAATTTTGTTACAATAATCAAAACAAGAGAGGAGGCGATGGGACATAAAATGATACAAAGCCGGGTAGACAGCTATGGATTTACCGACGGCTCGAAAACTGAACTAGGTACAGGAGCAGGGGTGTGGATTCAGGATACCACACACAGTCTCAACATACCACTTGGCAATTATGCTACAGTGTTTCAAGCTGAGGTATTGGCCATTAATATGTGTGCGGACATCATGAACAGCGGAAGCCCTAGAGACAAACGCTTTACAATATTCTCGGACAGCCAAGCCGCTATAAGGGCATTAGCTGCAAACAGAATAAAATCTAAGGTCGTACAGGAGTGTAAGGATAGCCTGAATAACCTAGGCAGGAAAAACGGGGTCAAACTAGAGTGGGTACCAGGGCACTCTGGCATACCTGGGAATGAGAAGGCTGATGAATTGGCTAATATAGGAGCATCCATGACACCTTTTTCACCAGAACCAATATGTGGAATTGCACCGGCTGTTGCCAGATTGAGCATCCGTAGGTGGGCTGAAGCTGAACACAAGAGGAAATGGAGCAGAAGTGCTACCCAGAGACAGGCGAAGCAATTTATGGTCTTTGCGGATAAGAAAAGAACGGATTCACTGCTTAATCTATGTAGAAGCAAGGTGAAACTACTGACAGCCCTACTTACAGGGCACTGCAAACTACGGAGACACCTCTACTCCATGGGACTCTCTAATACAACATGGTGCAGATTGTGCTCTGAGGACGACGAGACCCCATACCATATTTTATGCAGATGCACGACGCTGGCAGCCAAGAGGTATTTGCACTTTGGGACGGCGATAATTGATGATCCAAGGAGGATACCGGAGCTGAACATCACAACGTTAAGGAAGTTCATCTCTGATAAGGGTCTGGCATTGTAACAGAACGACACGTCAGGTGGCACAATAGGTCTTATAGGCCTCGGTGCGGTTCCCCGGTTAGCCGGTCACCTTGTCTCTAAAATCTAATCTAATCTAAGCTTCCATGAGTGAGAGTTGGTATCAACAATTGGGCCATAAATCCGTCTTAATATTTTACGTTCTAATGAGCCCAATTTATTTTCCACTATTGATGTAGGGGTCCATGTTTCGGCTCCATATGTCAAAATTGGTCTAATTAACGTCTTATAAAGTCGAGTCTCTGAGCCTCTTGACAAATATGGGCTCTTAAAAAGTTTTATGTTAGTGAACTATGCGCGATTTGCGGCCATTATTAAAGTTCACTTAGCTTAGAAAAAAACAGTTTTTATTTGCTGTAATGGCTTTTTAATTGTCTAACTATTCCAAGTTCTAGATTGTTAGTATTCCATACCCTCCCCCCCCCCAAATGTTTTCAGCCCCCCAGAAATTCCTCCAGCCCTCCCGAAATTATTTTCTATATACGCCCAAGGTCGTTTGGCTCCACTGTGCGCCGCATCATACCTTCCTTGAATCTTTTTCTCTAAATACATTCATTAACATAAATAAATGGCATTATTATTAATTCTTTTACTTATCTTTCATACTTTTAATAGCCACATTATATTATTTTAAAATATATCTTGGGTCTTTGTTGGCTATTGGTATGGCAGGGCTTTGAAAACGTGAAGGGAAGAATTAGCCGACTATTGTGTTGCCTCTCCTTGCTTTATACCTCCATTTATGAGGAGGGAAACAATATCTACCAGCTAAGGTCTTTGCTGGCAAACCTATTGTGCCAAGATCCCGTCCGCCTCATCAGTCTTATATTACACTTCATGTGCTTTACAGGGTTATTGTCATCCTGTAAGGGCGGTAACCTCTATCCGATGGACACTATCAATAAAGATTATTCTTTTATGGATGAAAATCATAAATAAATCATTATTTAGTAGACTATATATATGATATGCCGAATATTTTGGATTTCATTATTATTATTTAAAAAAAAAAAACATAAGGGTCAAACCAATAGAAATCACCCAGACCATGTTGGTCGACATTTTTGATTTTCTCAAGCTTTGACAAAGAAAAAAGTTTTCAAGCTTGAAACCTAGGCAGCAACGAGTCATATAATAAATCTATGCAAGAAAAAAATTGAAGGCGAGTCTTTTTCTACTAATTTTGCAGCTCTAAAACAGTTTTACGTTAACTTTCAATCAATTTTCCTGACTTTTTTTCTTCAATTTCCATACAATCAACAAAACAGAATGCTGGAACAGAAATCCAGAGCGTTTCGTTCTGATAATTTTAGCGTTTATTCTGTTTTGATATCTATGAAATTAAGAGATTTAGATACATTTCATCAATTAGCGATGCGATTATTATACGAAAAACGACATTAACATTACTTTTTCTGCACAGAGTTGTTAAACATGTAGTGTTAGCAAGTAACTAAACGTAAACGGTGAGATCCATCAAATATCTCGAGTGAAATTGCAAAATTTAGTCGTTATATTTCAAGAATGAGGAATACGAGGAATACAGCTAACAAAATTACACTTGTTATTAATTTATTCGACTCAGCACTCAAAAACATATTTTGAATTATACATATCTCTACCAATTGAGTAAAATATGACATTTTTATATTGAAAACTTGCAGTTTTTCAGGCTTAATATAAAACCCGTTTATCTTCCAAAATAATTATTCTATCAAATTGGTAGTGGTCTCATTCGACTCAGCACAAAAAAGTACTTCTAAAATGACAGCTAAATCAGAAAGATTCAAGTACCCAGAGGTTTTCCCGTATTCGGGCGTTTGTCACCACTGTGCGTCGCCTCAGTTTAACGAGAAACAGTGCAGTGTTTCATGAGCGAGGAAAATGTAGAGTTATCCTTATCCTTTTTATGCAACTGAATTTTTTAACAAATGTCTTAAAGAGTTAAACGGTTTAAAGTTTCATTAGAAAAAGCTATTTAGCATAGCACACTGTATAGGTAACATTCTATTTGACGAAGCGGACAATCTGCATTTCTTCTCAGAATTAGACTGAGGGCTGAAAATAATAATAACACTAGTTATTATGGGACAATATATTTAAAACTTATTTTAGATTTATCCATATTGTTATGTATCCCATCGCCTACCGACTCTTATTTAGCGCTCATCCCCAATTTTATTTGAAGTATCATTCGCAACAGATAGCCTAAGCGTTCACTTCGAGAACCTATAGTCTAGAGGATTTTGTTGCTAATGAGGTATAAAATTACATACTAGCGGCTGGTCCAAACCTGTCTCACTCATTATATATATATAATGAGTGAGACATATATAACTATATATATAACTATACCCCTACATATATATATATGTAGGGGTATAGTTCTAGTAGGGGTATGCTTGGTAAGACCAATATTAAAGTGTTGGGAGGAGGCGATCGGATTTTAGTTCAACAAAAGCAAAACATTAACTTAATTTTACATTATGTTAAAAACAAAACACTGTAAAATGCACAAACCATTTATTTGTTTTATTTTTTTAACGTAAAAATAGTTAACATTATGTTTATCTTCGGAAAATAAAACATGGATTATTTTAATCAGTTTCATTGTGAAGGGTTACATATAGAAATTCCTAGAACAGCTATGGGTCTAGATCCACTAGGATGTTAATGTTTTCTGCTATTTCGCCATTTCGGACGACTGTGCGACGGTCTCCTTCACGGCAAATGTGACAAGTGCGTTTGAAAAATTTGTTACTAAGAAATACAAGAAAAAATTCATACTCTGCAAGATATTGCGAAGTGTCGCCATGTTCGTAATTTATATGTACTTTATTTGCGCATAGCGTGAAATGGCTATTAGAGCGATAAATACAATTCAAATGTATTTTCAGCATCTACTACTAACAAATGAAGAGATAAAGCAACCAAAAATAGCTTAAATTATTTATAACCCCTTATTCTAATCTCAAATCCCCTTAATTCGATTCAGTATTTCACACGGCACCATTCTAAAACCATTATGCTAACGGGATCTTTTTATTTATAAGACCTCATGAAAAAGGATTGGCGCACCAACATCTGGGCCTTTAGCGCCGAAAATTCCTTTATTAAAATAATTTTTCTCTTGTGTTAAGTTGTAGGAAAATATGAGCTATGGTTTTGCTGACCAATGGGAACGCATCATCATTTTACTGGCTAATGTGTTGACTAATAACATTGCCTTTTTTAGGTTTATATTTTGTGTTTTTAATAAAATCACATATTTCTAACTGTCCTGTCTTGTCATGAGAAATAAGTGGGTCAGCCGTGAATGACCTATTCTTAAGCGGCATAAGACAACTTCTTCTCTTTTAGTCTGCCTTATGCTTGATGGCCATTCTTCGGCTGTTTCTTTAATTTCTCTTAGTTTGTTGTCCTTCGTCATCTGCCAAGATCACTTCCACTTTTTGATAACGACCTTTTTGGCTTCTGCTTGTGTGTCTTGGTATGTAATATCGTATAGGTTCTTGTAATGTTGTCTTGTTGCATTTTTGGAAATTTTGTCTACTTTTGTACATTGTGCTATGTCCTAATGTCCTAGCAGATTATAAATGACTCCAAACAAACCACTAAATTAAAGACTTAAACTATACAGTTTTATTGCCCACACAACCCACCTTCGGCAAATCCACCTTCCCATTAACTCAAACATTAACATCGTTTCGTTATACTTTGTGTTATTGTGACAATTGACCGAAGCTGTAAGTGACAATCACCAAATTTGTGATTTATCGATTATATCAATTAACTTCTGCCAACTTGAGCGATTGCTTGACGAGAGAAGGGCATTACTGAGACAGCCTTTGGTACAAACATCCATCGGAACGGAGTTCCACCCCGTGACATGAAATCGATGGCTTTCCGGGTCGCGTACAGTCCATGAACTCCCTCAACATTTTAGTTCTCTTCGGTCGTTCATCTTCTTCAAGTTGAAACACTAAACAAAATGGATCGAAAATAGTTCAGGCATAGCGATGAAGGTATTGTAAGGATTGATTATAAATTGTGTAATCTTAAACACGGCATTCACGTTCCGATTTGAAGTCCGACTTGTGGTCCAACTCCCGAATTTGGATCCGATATCGGAACGGGAATGGGACTTGTTGGGAGTCTAGTTGGACGAGTCGGGACATCTAGAGGGACCGTATGAAGGTCCGATTTCCGACTAGCGACGGTGTTGGAGTGTGAGTAAGGGAGTCGGATTAAAGTCGTCCAACTTAGCTCAGTCAGTGCTTGACATCAAGGCAACTTCGGTCTGCCCTCGATACATTAGTTTTTGGGTCGTGAGCGACCTACACTGTCGTGAAAACAGACTAGGGCTAAAGTTCGTTCGCTAGTTAGATCGCAAGTTGAATAGCAAGTCGGAGCGCGAGTGGAGACTACTATCCAACTAGTAGGACAAAAAACACAAAGTGAATGCCCTGCTTTATTTGGAAATACAAAAAGTCCGATTCCCTGGAATTGAGTCATCTTAGCGGGGTTCCGTTCTTTTTTTTTTTTTTTTTTTTTTTTTTAACGGCGCATCTACATCTTGGCCATTAGCGCCGGTTCCGTTCTTATCCTTAGTTTCACAAGGAAGGCTGAGATTAGAAACAGTAAAAGTTTTGTTTTAATCTTTCGTAAAAAATGTAAACACTTGTAGTAATAAAGAATGAATCTGAGAAGCAAGATTTTAGGAAAATTACTCCCACCTCTTTTCTCAACTATGTTTTACGAAACCACTATTAAAATTATGTTTATAATTTATTTACTGTTAATGATATGTAATTAATGTAATGAAAAAAACTACGAGTTGTGTCTCAATAAAAATATAACAATTTTAAGTAGACATATATGAATTTTATGGATGACTAGAAATTTCTGAATGATGGAAAAACGTGACTCGGCCATTTTAATATTACTGTACTTCATTCCTTAGCAGCTGATGTGGATATTGCGTGCTTCCAGCTGAAGGGATCCCGAATATTCCACGGACTGCACTTTATTATAGCCATTCCAGCTGAATACTTCAAGTATCACATAACTGGGGCGTGCTAAAGCACTACCCCCATAAATCCACTACAAAAAGAAACTATGGTCTCACCCTTCTCAAACAAGTAGTTTCAGTACGGGTTAATCAGATGATACGTTTCATCCTCCTTACAGAATATATACGCTATAGGTGAGCCACTCTTTTAGTTTTAGTATCTTGGTATTATAATCATTTAGAGTATGTATTTTTAATTTTGCGATTTATCCAATGCACAGTAGACCGATTTCCATAACTACATGGACAAAACTCAAGTAAACAGGTGATAAAACTAAGGCAATTATATTACTAGAGATACTTTAGATAAGGCCAATCCGCAGTATTATCTAATTATCTTCGCTTCCTGGAAAGTTAGGGGCACTTGCAGGTGGGGTCAAATATGCGAGAAGCTGCTCAGTCTAATTTCGACATTTATCTGTTTTTAATTTGGTGAATTCTGCTATTATGGATACAACAATTAGGGGTATGTAGATATTATTTATGTAAATTAATTTCAGGGATATAAAGGTTTATGGAAAGATGTTTCTGTGTGAAAATATAATACGTTGGCTTTGTGTTTCGATTAATATTGTAGATGTTTAATTTAATAAGCCGACGAGCCGACCTTCTACCCCTCCCAGTTAGGTTACCAGCCAGATATATTGGACATTGCAATAGCCAAAGACAAAAATTTTCCAATTCTGACTACTGTGCTCTTTGAATTAGAGTCAGATCATCTCCCAGTTTTAATGTCCACCCAAGAATATTTTAGACCACGTCCAGTCATGGAAAAATTAATAAACGGAAAAATCAACTGGGACATTTTTAAATCTCATCTAAAAGAACATTTGATCATTCCAGTATCATATAACACCATAAATGAAATAGATATTGCTGTGGAATATTTTAAAAATATTGTATATGACGCTTTATCTGTCTCAACTATAGTATACTTTTGCGACCCCCGAAAAAGACCTCGCAGTTTCATTCCTTCTAATATTTTTGATATAATTAGAGAAAAGAATAGATGGCGCCGTCTCTGGAGTAGGACTCGGGATCCAGAAGCTAAAGCACATTTTAACCACCTTGCCAGAAAAGTTAAAAAAGAGCTCAACGACTTCAGAATAAATAAGTACCAGGCGTTTCTGAGTGACCTAACTAGTGGCGATGATCGGGTTTGGAAGGAAACCAGACGGCTTCTTCGTCCTAACATCTCTACACCACCTCTACGAAAAGATAATATCTTGCTAACTTCGGATGAGGAGAAATTTATTTGCAGATCACCTTGGAAATATTCAAGACCCAAATGATGTACCCGGAAATCTTAACTATGAAACACTCCCGAATAATATGCATATTAAATTTATTTCCCTAAATGAACTAAAAGCAGTTATTTAGAAACTTCCTCGCAAAAAAGCTCCAGGTGAAGACCGAATCCCTAATATTGTCCTTAAAAATCTACCAACAAAAGCCCTGGCTTTCTTAGTAGGATTATTCAATGCCGCTCTGCGTTCTGGCTATTTTCCAAGAACTTGGAAAGATGGTATCATCCTGATGTTTCAAAAGCCAGGAAAGCCAAAGGATGAGCCCTCAAGCTACAGGCCAATTACTTTATTAAACACTACTTGCAAAGTTTTTGAAACCTTAATTAATAATCGTATACAGTCCCACATTTCCGAACATCACATATTACCAACTCACCAATTTGGCTTCAAAAATAAACACTCTACAGTTCACCAGCTCCATAGACTAACAGAAGCAATCACACGCTCATTCGAAGAAAAGAAGTATTGCTGCGCGATTTCCTTGGACGTTGCTGCAGCATTTGACTCTGTAAGCCACAATTTCCTAAACTTAAAGACGCATCAAATACGCTTGCCACCATATTTACAAACGACATTGTCATCCTTCCTTCAAGACAGAACTTTTCAAGTACGTGTTAACTCAACCCTCAGTACAAGAAGAAATTGCAAAGTCGGCGTTCCTCAAGGTTCAGTGCTCAGCCCAACTCTATTTAATATATACTGCTACGACATACCGACTCCTTCGACTGCAGACATAGGTACATTTGCTGACGACACCTTACTGTATACTTCACACTCCGACTTACCAACAGCTATTAAAAACCTACAGACTGCAACAGACGTGATATTACAATGGTTCGACTCCTGGAAACTCAAAATTAACCCAGTCAAAACCAAAACTAAAATATTTTCTCTCCGCAAATTTCAGACAGACTCAAATATTTACATTAATAACCACATAATTCCTTGGAACACAAAAGACGAGCCATTGAAATACCTCGGACTTCTTCTCGACACTAAACTGACATGGACCACTCACATAAAAACTAAACTGACACAGGCCTACCAAAGACTTGGACAGCTTTACCCCATGATCAACAGACATACTTCACTAAAACCACATACGACAATAATGCTCTACAAGACTTTAATTCGACCCCTCATTACGTACGGAGCACCTGTCTGGATGCTCTGTCCAGAAGTTTCAAAATAAAATCCTAAGAATTGCAGTGTCAGCACCTTGGTTCATCAGGAACAGACAACTGCATCGTGAACTGGATGTACCCTACATAACGGATTTTCTGAAGGCCATGACATTGGAATATCTGACTACTCTTCCAGCAGAGATTCAAGAACTGGGAATAGGACAAGTCACAGTAAATCGACGCCTTAAAGCACGCTTGCCTCAAGACATCCTAAATCCTATATTATAGAGACAGCCATTTTATTTGCTGATTCAGTCCTTACAGCTAATATTCCATATATTGTTTAAAATGTTCATGTACAATCAAGCCGACCCAATAAATGTGTTTTTCTTCTTCTTCTTCTTAATTTAATGATGTTTTATTGATGTTTAATGTCAAGTTGTAGCCAACACAAAAAATATTTTTACTTTCTATTTATTGTTGTTTTAGTTGGAGTCGTCTTGTAAAGATATGTTACAATGTCAATTCACAATATTTTATAGTTATGTTACATATTAATTAATTTTAACAAAGATTTTAATAGTGTTTTGATCTAGCAAAACACTGATGATGGTGACAGGAGCTGCTGAAAGCGTTCATAATAAAAAATGTTTTTAAAGGAAATTCTCCTAAAAGAAAAACACTTTATATGTAATGTGTGGGCCAACTTACATTCCCAGTTTTTATGAACTTTACTTAACTTAATATCCAGTATAAAAATACATGCCTCTTATGCATGATCAACTTATGGTTTTTAGACTTAGTTAAATCAAGAGCAAAAGTATCAAACATTACAACGATTTCTAGGCACTGGACAAGGTGTTCATTATATTCGAAAGGATTTAATGCGGACTATTGAGTTTCCACACTTGAATGCTTTTTTCTGGATAAATAATGGTATGTGTTTATTAGGGAAGTACTGTTCACGGCCCAAATATCCTCCACTCAAGCTCCAATTGACCTAGGCTCTTCGCCAGCAAACGAACTGTGCTGTTCTGTTCGGCCGAAACTTGGTACAGGAAATTTCTACCTTTTTTTAAAGAATTATTCAGGCAAATGTAGCCGCTCCCAATTTTTCTATCAGGTTGTGGTATTTAATGGTAAGCTCGTGAGTGCCACGACCAGTAAAGGTTTGTCACATTACTTTATTCGCGATATTATTGCTGAATTATTAAAAGTAAATCTTGGTTCTACATATTTTGGACATCTTCCAATTATGCCTGGGCGATTTCTCTTGTCATGACGTCCAAAAATTGGTGAGTTATACAGTTAAACGTTTTCTTGTGTCCTCCTGAAAACTTGATAGACCTTAACTGACTTACCTATCCCCGCCTACTTGTACAAACCTAACTTTTTATCGAACTCCAACAGCTGAAGAAAAAGAACTTCTGTGTACAAAAACAAACAAGCGGTTGGCTTCATTTGACGGACATAACGGAAAGGAAGTTTTAAATAACACCTCATACATTTTAGAGAATCCTAAAGTGTTTGTAGAATGAGAGAGGTGGAAGTGGATTAAGCGAGCACTTAGACTTTAAGAGGGGAGTTAATGGCCTCAAAAAAATGGCAGGAGAGGAGTCTCAGAGGGAGCAAAAAAAGGGAGAAAACAAGGGAATTTATTGTGCCATCTTTAATTTAGCAAATGAGCACCGGGAGAAATCCTTTGTTAAGGAGTAAGGTGAATTTTTATCTTCCCTCTCAGCTGAAAGCCACAAAACAATTTAATTTGACAAGAATTAATTGCTGGTAGGTAGGAAAAGGCGGGAGAGATATCTAACCTAAGCCAGCTGATTAGAGTCTCTATCTCACGTTTGTGTAGGGTTAATCTACCAGTCCGTCTCTCTAGGGAACACCACAGACCGCCTGTCATTACTGGCACCTTTTAACCTCACAACCATTCCAACCTCAAGCAATACTAATGAGAAAAATAAATTCCTCCCGAAGCAATGTACTATTAATTGTTTGTATTTATATAACAATTTACTATATATTTTGAGAAAATGTAAGCATTGTTGCGTTTCTTATTTTATAGTATTTTAAAAAAAAATGTTTTTCGTTTTTTTTTTTTTAAATAACATCACACTATTTGCAGACTAATCACAATACAAGGGGGCCCCGCCCCCATTCAGACGACATAACTTTAAGGGCTCATTGTGCACGTCATTTGTTGTTCAGTAGCACAGAAATGAGTACTATCTCAACATCTAGCAGAGCTACTCAAACTTTTGAATATTTTCAAAAATATGTTGTTTTCTTTTTTTTTGCCTTGTAAATTAAGAGCTTTACTAAATGCCATATAAATGTGAACTATTGAAATTAGTGTGTTTTAGCGCGGCTCCTCCCTCCCTTCATAGGGAGGAACCCCGCTTATAAGGTTGATCTCATGAAACAATCCGGAAGTGCCGACTAAAAAATTTTGCGTTTCAGAACCCCTAGAGACCGAAAATAACGGTGGTTCAAATTTGAATATATATGTAGGTATATATATATATATATATATATATATATATATATATATATATATATATATATATATTTGTCTGTTCGCTCATTTCCGCCCCCCCCCCTAATGGTCCGATTTTGATGAAATTTGGTACATAAATTTTTCGTCTAATTTGAAAGGTCAAGTTTGTTAACCAGCAGAATCCGCCCACCGGAACATGGTTTTCGGAGCGAATGTCGCGCGAAAAAAATCGTTCTGCTTACATCATATGCTCTCAAGTACTCGTTTTATACGCTTCTTGGCCAAAAAAAACGAATGAAACCATTTTCAAGGCGATAGTTTTAACCGTTTTCGAGAAAATTGGAAAAATAGTTGTTGAATACCGTTTTTAGGGAGGAAGGGTTAGAATAAAATGTTTTATTAACAGACATGAAAAGTTTTGGTAACTTTGTAAATTTTCCTTAATATCTCAAAAACGGTTGAGAATCTTGAGAAGCAGAAGTTTACCATTCGAAAGCTTACTAAATTTTCTACAAAAAAGATTCTAAAAAAATGTTTGATTAGGCATTGTCAATCGGAGAAATAAATGCTTAAAACTTCAAATGTGTTTGTTTTGTTCTTTAGACCGGGTTTTCGTAATTGTTTAGCTCACATTTTAATGGGTTGTTGTTTTTTTTAATTGCATTTATTTATAGAATTAGTATTACTGTAGAAGAAATCAAGAAAATTAGAAACATTTTGATATTTGTTTTGATATCTGAAATAACTATCTGTAGTAGTTGGGTTGGCCAACCAGTGGTGGATGGATTCCAGGTATAAGGGTAGGCTGCCCCTTGGTAACGGGCCCTTGCGAAAGATTGAACCAAAAGAATAACGGTTTCTATTTCAATCTTCCCAAATGACAGTAGGGATAAAAACTGAACCGCACTAAGATGACACAGTTCCTGTGAGTCGGATTTTTATTTTTTTTTTAAAATATTCACTCTTTTCTTTATCAGCTATTTTTAGACTTTAATAAGCTTTAAAATTAAAATCTCGTTGTTTTAGAAAAAAAAATGTATTTGAATCTAATTTTTTCTGATTTCCACAAATAATCAATCAATGTGCTTCAGCGTTAAGGGGCCATTCTGAACACATTATTTAATTTCAATGGATTAATAATTATTAATAAGTCTAATAATTAAAGACAATCATCCATTTGAATGGTCTTTATCGATTAGAACCAGCTTATGTGTTGTCAACATAGTTCTTAGTTTCAGTCGTGACTTGGCCCTGATCGTGGAAGGTTCACATTCCTACTGTGGTTGTAAATCATTTTTACGTTTAGTTCTTGATGAGGCACTAAAGAAGCGAAACTAGTAGAGCTGGGGTTAGTAAATCATATTTATTAATTCTTGTTATGTATTCATCTTTCACCTAAAATGTTATTAACATTAACTTGCGATAAACTCTGAATCATAAAATATTGATATTTTAACGACATAAAAGTAAATAAATAATTTGATGGGATTTTTTTAACTTAGGGCTATAATGAAAACGATTTTATTCGATTTCGTACGCCAAAATACAAATATAAAAATTCATATATTTAAAGGGCTGTAACTTCGCTCCATATGGACCAATCGAGGTTGTTGAGGTCTCAAAAAATAGAATTTTTAAGCACTAAAAGACAGTACGCAGGAAATAGTCACTTATTTTCGTTAACGACTTGAATACAAATATTATAGTGTAAAATATCCTAAATTATGAATTTTAGGGGGTGGGGCTTAAACAAAATCCCCGGGTTCGGATTCAGTTACCCTTATAACATGTAGTAAACATGGTCTGCTTTCTGGGTCCAAACTTATTTTTTTTGTGTGTGTGTGGCTGTGTAATTTATGAATCTGATTACAATTGTCGTATGTATTAGATTCCATAATTTTCATAATATAAACACCTTCTAAAAAATAATGATGATACAATTGACTGAAAATCAATCCAGACGAGCTAATAAAAATAATTACTTAATAATAGCAATTTCTTAATATTAAAATTAATGTTAAACTACAAATCTAAAATGATTATAAAATTAGAAATTAAAAGCCCAGTAGGAAGGGGAGCTTTGAGGTGTAGGATTTAACTCAAATATTACAATGTCAAAAGTAATGAGTTTGAATAAGTTATTAAATCTCTAATGACGAAGTAAACCTTTCAATTACGTCTCTTTTAATTAAAACTTAATTGCCACCCAGGATGGACTTATTACGAGAAGTAGCTGTTTACACTCAAGCTTTACAGAATATTCTAATCTGTCTCCGACGTTTATTGATGTCAAATCTTTAAATAATTAAGTTAATAATTATCAACATTCAGCTTAGATTTCGTTAATTAATTACACAGACAAAAAAAAAAAAAAAAAAGTTTCGGACCCCAGAGACCAGACCAGTGTTGGGCATTATTCGAATGATTCTTCAAATAAATTTCCATGAATTATTCACATATTTATTCGTTATTCATTATTCGTTATTCATCAATCATTATTCATCATTCGTTATTATTTATTTCTAGTTAATCCTACTCAAACACACACATATATATACATATTTCCGGCTGCCAACATCATAATAAATCTATCATTATTCACTAAAATATGTTTATTCTGATTGATCATTCGAATAATTTGTGAATAAAACACAAACTTCATTCACAGAATAACGAATAATGAATAAAAATAATTATTCTTCATTCATGAATAAAATAATACATTTATTCATTATTCTTTATTCATCATTCTGAATAATTTTTGCCCAACACTGGACCAGACCATGTTTACTACATGTTTTTGGGGTCGCTGTATCCGAATCCGGGGTCAGAAAAAGCCCTGTACGTTTTGTTTTAAGCCCTACCCCCAACCCATTTGGAGCGTAGTTACAGCCCTTTAAATATAAGACTTTTCTAAAAACTTTGCGTTTTTGCTTATATTTTTGTATATAATATCTTTTCTAAGGCATAAAATCTTTGAGTTTTTACACAAAAATTGACATATGGCCTTCCCAGGTAATTCTTGAACTGATGCAACCCTAAATACAACCCTTAAAAAATCTCGCCATATTTTATTCGAGCAATGTATCAATTGAAGTAAATTAAATAAACGACCTAAATTAAACTAACTAAGCTTCCATTTTCGAAAGACCTAACAACATCATTAATTATTCACAGTATAAAAGCTGGTATTAGTTTTATAAATTCTGATAAAGCATTTTATTTAAATTAATGTACAATTATGTTATTATTGAAAGAAAGCTATGATACTACCTTAAGGTAAATCTGTCTATAAAAGGAAAAGATGAAAAGGGAGCCAACCTGGAACAAAGAAAAGGGAATTAAATTTAAACTACGAATACTTATAAAAATAGCACGTTACTTCTAAAATGCTCTTGGAAAATACTATAAGAACTTCGAAAGGTGCTGAATTCTTTCGTTTAATGCTTGTAACTTTAATTTAATATAAAAGTTTAATTTAATAATTTTTCTTATTACGGGGATTGCTAGGATCATTAGCACCATTTCATTTAATATTAAACACATTTTGAATAACGCAGTTAATATATTAACATATGATAAACTAGCTGTTATCCGGCGTGCCATGCTACACCTTCTTTCTGCATCTAGAAAAGCCAAAATAAATTAGAAACCAAATAATTAATATTAAAATCTAATAACGCAAATCTGTAACTCTTCGGGTTTACAGTTTCGAGCTCGTGATCTCCGAACTGTGAGACGATTTTAACCTATCCTGGCACAAAACCTACACCATGACACTGGATCAAGACCTACATGTGTGTAAAGTTCGATCAAAAAAGGTCAAACGGTGTGAATTTGTATAAGTATCAAACATACAGACAGAGAGCTGGTAGACGTATTTGGCTTAGCATGTGAAACTCCCCGTATCAAGACCTACCTGTGTGCCGAGTCAAAATCAATCAAACCGTGTGGATTGATAGTTGTGATATTGGTAAGTAATAGATTATTTTCCGTCATCGCTTTATTCAAGCGGTAACCGCACGTTTCATGAAGTGTTTTATGCACCTTGAAATTTTGCTATAATGTACCACTTGGGTAGTTAGAAGGTATATATGTGTTGGCTAGACTTATGTGCAAACTTAGCGCAAAACTTCAAGGTGCATAAAACATTCCATGTCGTTCATATGCACGTAATGAATCAACAGAAGAGAGATAATAGATATATTTTTTTTTTTTTTTTTTTTAAGCGCGATTCCCCCCTACCTACATAGGGAGAGTAAAATTAGTATTGTAATCAAATAAGCTAAGAAACGGTGAAAGGTATTGGTAATAAGTTTGGAGTGGCTGTGGTAATCAAGATGGCTGTAGCTAATCTTGATGACGTAAGCATAGTTCGTTTTGAATTCTCCTATGTATATAACCTTCCTCATAGCCTCCCACTGAAGTTATCGTTATTTATTTTTTTATAGAAAGATTTAACCCACGAGAGAATGGACTATTATTTACCATGAGGCGCATATTTACAGTTGATTATAACAGTAAAACGAATTTACTAGTAAAACTAGAAACTTAAAATGACAACGAATTTTTGGTTGTTTGGAATAGAGCCTTCTGAGCAGTAGTCGTAGAGTGGGTACGTTTTCAGTACATAATTGTTTTGACTTATTCAGCCTTCCTCAAAAATGAGGATAAAGAATTATCCGCTTCTTTGTAAGTTGGCTACTGTCAGTTTCCTCTTATTTGTGATGCCTAAACCATTCCATTTCTTCGAGATATACGGAACCGCGCTAAGAGGACGCAGTTCCTGCGAGTCGGACTTTTTTTTAATCTGTTTATTTTTAGACTAAATTAAAGATGCGGTTATTAAACGAAAAATACCCGAGTGCTACACTAATGGCGGAGTATATTGGCAATAACATTTATTAAGAAATCCTATTTGTCTTCATTACACCTTATTTGGCACACTTTCTTACGGCCTTATAAATAGCGCAGCCAAGAGAGAAATAAATGAAATCTATTTATATCATGTACTAAAGTAATGTCTACCAATAAAGGTGCATCCTGAAAGAGTTTAGTGCCTACTATTATAAACTATTAATTTCATGGCCTCAAAATAAATATAACCCTTTGTTATTATAAATAGGGAATATATAAAAAATAAATTATGATAAATTACCCGAAGACAGAGAGCTATAGTGTGGTACATTGCCTGCGGCAGATTGCCACGCTGTTGTCAGTTGGCTAACACCCAAACCCCTCATAGCCAATAAACGATGACTGTTACCATGGCCATTCAGCTGTACCATGTCCTATAAATATCCGTCGGTCATTACTTATCGACGAGCCCTTTAATGATTAGTACTCATCATATTCTGGCTAATATGATCATCGGGTCAAGAATAAAAGATAATAAAATAAGAATGATTAAATTCTGGATCCAGCAGAGCTGAGGTACTATAATTGAACGACAAACCACGACAGGACGAAAGAGAGAAGCCGCTCTTCGAGCAATTTCAATGAGAACAAAACTATGTTCAATTTTTTGACGAAGAGCCTTTTACTGGATCAATTCAGGAGGAAGTGTCAACGCCAAAATAACAACTTTTTCTCGCCGTAGAACTAGCACAAGGCAGACGCAACCAGCTAAAGAAATACAATTACAGACGAATTTAACTACTGCCATGATATAGACAAAACAAATAAAAATGACATCTGGCGGGGGAAACGAATATTAACAGACAGACAAAATAGTAAGAATAGCAACGAATTGTACGTATTAAATTCTTTCTGCTGTAAAACGCTGGACAGATTTCAGCAAGTCGGTAAACCTAGACCTTTGCCTAAGAATGTGTCCAGAATTACATACCCTCAGGCAATGGTCAATAAGTTAGTAACGGCAAACGATTTTTATTTCTTTATTTCAGGCTTTATAATTTTAATTGGACAAACCACGTGGAATAGAGCAGAATGGTTGAAGAGGCCCAGGTCCTATGAGGTCTTTCGCGCCCAACATTGAGTGATTGAATAGATAGATAGAAGTGAAAAACTCTAATCATACTTATAATTATTGTTTGTATATTTATAATAATAATTAGAATATGCATTCATGAAATCATCTCGTCTCATGAAGTTCTACCGTTTCGCCCATTAAATACACCCAATGAATATTTCTGTTTCTTGAAGTACTAATAAGTCGGTAAATGCGCACAAGTGTTTAATTTGGACATTGTCATCTACATGTTAACAATTAATGTTTTTAACGAACATGTCTGTACACGTTTATTTTAGCTCAAATTTTCATTATTCATTCGTCAAAGACGGTTGAATCAGCTAGTTCATTAATAAAATATTCTATACATATGTGATGGGGAATTAAATTGAATGAACCCTGTGTTAAATCAGAGTGTGCTATTTCCAGGATATATTTGATCATTGGATTGTCAGTAGCAATATCTGCCACCGGTACGAATATGTTAGCAAATAAAAACAAAAACATTTAAGGCCCAACAATGGCAGAAAAGTAATGTCATTATTTGAATAACGACTAGTTTATTTCACGCTACAAAACGCTTTCTAGACAAGGTCTCATTTTTTTTTTATTTTTTTTTTTTTTACGCCGCGGCACTTCGACAATGAGCGACGACATCCAGGGAGCCGCCGCACAGTGGGGCGATCTCCGGTTCTACTGGTCCTAGAGTATTGCTTCTGGTGTCGTTTTAAAGCGAATCCAATACTCTACTTAACTACATGATCAGCAATTTCACCACTTGCGATATAACTGGAAGGATGAATTTTAAATGTGTACATACATACATATGTATCTTTATTTTTTTATAAAAAAAGAATACATATCTAGTTGTAAAAATCTAAATAAATCAATTTATTCAGTATAATAATGGGAATCTCAAGCTGCAAGAATTTATAATATTTCTTAGTTATTCGTAATTAATATTCGTAGTTAATAATAATGGACGTTAATATTTAAATAAATAAATAAATAATATTTCTAAAAGGTTTTTAATTTTTATTATTTACAACGAGCATTTTCTGATATGAATATATATATATATATATATATATATATATATATATATATATATATATATATATATATATGAACTACGTTTTTGTCTTACTGACCTGCATCTCCTCTGGGGAAGTCGCCTTACTAACTCGAGAGGCCGAGTGCTAAACGACGTACTGTACAATGGTGAGTATTCCTACATTTCCCAACCTCATCCAACCCATTGGCCTTCCGATCCCCACAAAAATCCGGACATCCTAGATTTTTTCGTTACTTCTGGCTTGAACGGTATCTTCACGTCGGTATCTCCCCTTTTAGACCTCTCTTCTGACCATTCCCCTCTCCTTTTGTCACTCAGTGCATCTCCTATCCCTATTCAAACTAAACCATCTCTAACCACCGGACCTGTGGACTGGGCTATGTTCCAGTCTAACCTAGACAGTATTCTGGACCTCAATGTTAAGTTGAAGACAGCGCAAGATGTTGACGATGCTGCGGACCTCTTCACCAAATCAGTCCAGGACTGCGCTAGACTTGCCAGCAAACCAACTCACAAACGTCAACCAACAGCTACTCCAATCCCTCATCACATACAACTGCTCCTCTCAGCCAAGCGACGTGCCCGGACACAATGGCAACGATCCCATCTTCCTGCAGACAAAACCATTTTCAATAGACTAACAAGAAAGCTAAAAAACGAACTGACTAAACTAGACAATCACCGACTGGAAGAATATCTTTCTTCTTTAACGCCCCGTAACCACTCACTGTGGGAAGCCACAAAAAGAATTCTTAAATTTCAACCTACCTCCTCCCCACTCCGACGTGAAGATGGAACTTGGGCCAGAAGTGACGAAGAAAAAGCTTCCCATTTTGCCAATCATCTAGAAGCAACCTTTTCCCCGAACCCAGAGTTAAACCCTTCCCATACTGAAGAGGTAATCACTTATCTTTCCGAACCCTTACCGATGTCCTTACCTCCACCTTCCTTTCACCCATCGGAAGTCAAATACATCATTAACCATCTACCCCTCAATAAGTCCCCTGGTCCTGATCTTATCACCGCTAAAATCCTTCGGCACCTCCCCCATAAAGCCATCATGTTCCTCATCCTTATATATAACAGTGTACTGCGAACCACTCACTTCCCTTCCTCCTGGAAACACTCCTCTGTAATCCTTATTCCTAAACCAAACAAACCAGCTACTGAAACATCATCCTACCGCCCAATCAGTTTGTTACCCATCCTCTCTAAAATCCTTGAAAAACTGCTGTACAAACGAATCCTTCCTATAGTTGAATCCTTTGGTATCATTCCAACTCATCAGTTTGGCTTCCGATCACTCCACTCTACCACTCAACAAGCTTTCCGAGTTGTAGACACAATTTCCTCAACGCTTGAGCGTAAGGACTTCTGTTCAGGAGTCTTTCTAGATGTAGCCCAGGCCTTTGACCGAGTCTGGCATCCGGGCCTCCTTTACAAGCTCAAGCGTTTTCTCCCCATCACCTACTACTTAATCCTAAAATCCTTTCTTTCATCCCGCCTGTTTCATGTCCAATACAATGCATCGAATTCCTCATCCCGCCACGTATCTGCTGGAGTCCCCCAAGGCAGCATCCTAGCCCCTCTCCTCTACTCCATCTTCACCGCTGATATCCCCACTAATCCCAGTACCATTATCACAACTTTTGCAGATGATACTGCAGTGCTTTCATGTTCCGCCAACCCGCAGCAAGCCTCAGAAGCGCTCCAGAATCATCTCTTAGAAATCGAGCAATGGCTAAAGAAGTGGCGAATCAAAGTCAACGCCGAAAAATGTAAGCACGTCACATTCACACTGCGGCGTAGTGAGTGCCCATCTGTTACCCTTAACGAATTCCTCATTCCCAAATCCGATGTTGTTCGATACCTAGGCTTCCACCTCGACAAGAGACTTACTTGGAACACGCACACAAAAACAAAACGACAAGAACTAAACAGACGCTACGGCCTACTTAGACGACTAATAGGTCCCAAATCAAAACTCAGTACTGAAAACAAACTAACAACCTACAAAACTATTATTAAACCGATTTGGACATACGGCATTGAACTATGGGGTACAGCAAAACCTTCCAACATAAACCGAATCCAAACCTTCCAGTCCAAAGTCCTTCGCCGGATCCTTAATGCTCCCTTCTACGTGAACAATAATATCATCCACCGAGACCTCGAAATTCCCTTTGTCGCTGAATTAGCTAAAACCCGATTCTCCACTTTTCATTCCAAGCTATCCTTTCATCCCAATCCCCTTGCCCAATCCCTTTCCACAGATGCGATCCCTTCCAATCCTCCGAGACGCTTGAAAAGAAAGTGGCCTAGGGACCAGCTGTAATACATAAATGAAATATTTATAATTCCTCAGGGAGTGTCAGCAATGGCTGCCTTCTCCCCTCTATTCTTCCTTGTGCTAGTTTATGAGATACATATTTACTTATTGTATTATATGTAAACATATGTATACAGATTGTAAATATTCAATAAAAAATAAAAAAAAAAAAAAAAAAAAAAAAAAAAAAAAAAAAAAAAAAAAAAAGTCTTACTGACCAATGCTCGAATGTTATTGATCTAGTAGGAATACCTACTAGAGTGGAAGAAGATGGAAGTTGTTTAGAATAAACTTCTGGAAAAATTAAGTCCCTCTTGAGCCATTCGTGATTTTTTCTCAAAAGATCCAAAGATCTGTTTACATCATTCCATTTAAATTGAAAATGTAGCACCATTCCCTTAATTTCTCTAGGAACCCGTTCTTCGGGCATTTTGTAATCCCAAAACCAAATACGTTAGTCCATTTTTCCAAAGCCGTGTCATACTCCTTAAAATTAATATTGTTGGATCTAACAAAATTGAAATATATCATCATTTGTTTTGTTTTCCTTTGTGTTGAGGCGCGAGACAACATCAGATTGATTCCTAGAAGGAACGGAAGCAACCACTAATTGGATTAATAAAGGCGCACAGGTATCAACAGAAAAATATCTACTGAATAGGAAAGTTTAGGCATGATCTGACAACGCTGTAAATTAGACAATATACTCCTAAAAGAGTACCAAGTCGATTTTTTTTTTTTTTTTTGACAAATACCGGCGATTTGCGAAATCAATTAAATAAAATTGTTTTCTTTTTGGCGTAAAAAAAATTAGGCTAATTTTGAAAAACCTTTTTTTGCCAGTTTTTGATTAATTATAATACCCTTAATGTGTAGGTACTGGAAGCAAAAATAATTTATACAATAAAATAAGAGTACACGACCAATTTAATAAGCTAAGGTGTTTTTCGACATAGGAATATTAATCGGCTGTATGTAAAAACCAATGCAATAATATAGCTAAAAATAAATGTGCTCAATAGAAAAGGGTTTATTTGTTATTAACAATAAAATCAAACTCCAAAATTAAAAAGTTAATTTTTCCCCCCAATGTCCAAGTGGGGCGATCCCACAGTACTGGGATCGCCCCACTATGCGCCAGTGGGAGTCGAACCCATCATCTCCCGCTTAGGCTACGGATACTATGGACCCGAATTCTGACGAAATTGTGTTCTGACGAGTATTGAACGCTTAAATGGTTCTGATAACCTCGTGTATGTTCTGACGTCATCGTCGCTTCCACTGAAAACACTCTCATTGGAAAACAGGTGTTTGTTTGTTCGGAAGACTTGGTCCGAAATCGTAAGAACTCGTCAGAACACAATTTCGTCAGAATTCGCATCCATAGTATCCGTAGCCTTATTAATCTAAGGCGCTAGCCACTAGACCACGGGGAGACCACAAGGTCTCATATTCAGACACGTTTTGTGAGTAATTTGGTATAGGTGTGTCTTCAGGCACTGAAAATGAGACCTTGTTTTGAAAGCGCTATGTGACCTGAAATAAACTATTATTATTTATTTTTTATTTTATTTCATTGTTGAGCATCGCAACATTGGCGACAAACTCATTTTATGTTTGTTACGTCAAGAAAAAAAAAAAAAAAAAAAAAAAAAAGAAGAAGAAAAGAAAAGGAAAATGAATAATTAAAGAACTTAAATGTTAACAAAACGGGAAAAAAGAAGATAAAGTAAACAAAAAAAAAATAAAATAAAATAAAAATAAAAACAAATAAAAAAAATAAATAAAATAAAAACAGAACAAATAGTAACACTAAAGTAATAATTAGATGTAAACATAAAATTTTGAAATAGTGGATGTGAAAGTTAAGTGAACTATTTACAGCTTGTTGTATAAATGTGTGTTTTTCAAATGTTTGAGGATTGTACGGATGTGTGGGCTACCCTCTGTCAGTAAGTCGTGTAAGTCGTGGGGGATATTTAAGTTAATGAGTCGCCTGCAGTTTGTAAGTATATGTTTAACTGTCAGAGTCTCATTGCAGTATTTACAGGTTGGTCTGTCCTTTCACTGTTATAATAGTTTTTTAAATAAACTATTATAACAGTGAATGAAGAGATGACGAATTATCACCAACCACCAGTGATCAGTGATCTCCAAACACCAGTGATCAGTGATACATTCTTAAGTATAAAAAAACGTGTACACTGTCAATTGTCAATATAATGTTATGAAATATAAATGACCTGACACTTCTCTTGATTCGTCATGAAATATTATATTTTCTACTTATTTGCATTTTGCCACATATTCCAATATTATTTTCCGTAGGCGAACTCCCGATACTATTGTTAATGTACAAATAACAGATAAAAGGTGAGAGGGAGGAGGTTCTAAAGTGAAAAAGGAATATGGCCGCTGTGAAAGGTCAAATCAGCAAGTTGTTCAGATAGTAAGGTAAAGAAGGTAAAGTTCAGATAGTATAGTAAAAATAAATAAAAGTCCGACTCGCAGGAACTGCATCATCTTAGCGCGGTTCCGTTCATATCCCTAGTGTCATTTGAAAAGCTTAGGAAAGAAATAAACTTAATATATATCTCGTGAAAATTGTCAAAATCCTCTTGAATATCTCGAATAAAAGTGATATTAAGGCGTCAGGGACACCGACAGTAACTAACTTTTACACAGATGCGGAAATTACACAATCCGGCTCTCATTCTAAAGCAAAGCTCTATAAATCAATACAAAATATGCCTAATAAAGCCTTTCTAGAGGGTACAGAAGCATGGGCATATATGAGGGGGGGGGCTGAGGGGGCTGCAGCCCCGTCCCGAAATTTTGAATTAATGATGAAAACTTCTCGTAAAACCCTTAAAAATAAATTAAATAAGATCACTTAGTTCATAAAACATATTTTATTTTACGTGTAATAGCGTTTTAGTTGCCTAAAACTATTCCAAGCTCTAAATATTTAGTATTCCATACCCTGGAAATGGTCTCAGCCCCCCCCCCGAAATTGTTTTTATATACGTCCATGTACAGAACCTTTTTTGTAGAGCATTTAGTAAGCTTTCGAATGGTAATCTTCCGCTTCACAAGATTGTCAACGGTTTTCGAGATACTAACGAAAGTATACAAAGTTACCAAAACTTTTTTTGTCTGTTAATAAAATATTTTATTCTAACTCTTCCTTTACCCTAAACGTAACAAAAATTTCAACATATTAGTGTTGATGAAATTCGAACACGCAGAAAATGTTTCAACTGTATCCCATAATTCTAAGTACCAAAATCAAAGACAAACAACCCTCCCTAGGAAGGACGCTAGGCAGTTGAAAAGCTAAATCTTGGAAATCCATATCTCTAACATTAAATTGATTTCTTATTTTTCTTAACCTGTTTTATTTTCAAATACATTATCCAAATCAAATACATTATACATTTTATCAAATACATTATACATTTTCGGCGCTAATGGCCAAGATGTAGATGCGCCGTAAAAAAAAAAAAAAAAAAAAAAAAAAAAAAAAAAAAAACATTATCCAACTCTAAGCAATTAAAAAATAACAAGGAATAAAAATATAAAATTTTAGGCACTTTCAACACTTGTTCACACTGAGTAAAACAATATAAACAGATCTAAGGTGTTACACGGTAGCTGGTGAAAGAATGAATGAGGTCTCGTATTGCAATTCTCTGTATGCAGGGTCTACTTCCAGGTAGTCATATACTTTTACTGCCCTTTACCGTTACTCAGAAAGCTCTTTGTGTTTACAAGCAAAGGACTCGGTATAGACCACCCGTATTAACCCAAAAGTGATTATGTCAAGCTTGATAAACTTCCTGAATTAAATTAAGGAATTTAAGAGTGCTTAAAATAGGTTCTTGATCTAGTCAAAAAATTCAAGGAGAATTACACCACGAATAGAAAATTTCGGCCAAACAGAAGGAAAATAACAATAACAAGGATAGTTAAACTTCGTTTTCAAAGATTGTTAGTTGTAACACAAAAACGGTCACTCATGATTCTAATAAATTAACTGTGAAGGGTGATTAAACAAATATTCCTGTTGAGGCTTTAAAGCTTCAACTCAAAAAAACATATAAACCCACAGGTAATATCTAGATATTCGTACGGCATCTTCGAATTCTAACAAACAAAATATTGCTTCTAATTATACGTATCCTGTTTACTGACAAATACATTTGACTACTATAAGAAATTACAAAAATGACGAGCAGTGAAAAAAAAACTGCGGGAAACACACAAATAGATCCGTTTAAATAAACGAAACTAACTAACTAAGTTTTAAGCACTTATTTCGCCTAATGTGACGACCCCATCAAACATTTCTTCAAAACATTTTTCCACGATTTCCTAACCCTTTTTGAGATATTAATGAAAATATACGAAGAGGGCCTAATAGATATTCATACGGGATCTGAGAATCCCAAGATTCCGCAAAAATAAAATATTCTAATTATACGTATCCTGTTTTTTTTTTTTGTTTTTTTTTATTGCGCATCTACTTCTAGGTCATTATCGCCCGTATCCTGTGTTATTGGCATATACATTTGACTACTATAAGCAATAGCAAACAATAGGGAATATGCCAAAGAACTCGGATTAGGAGCCTCGACCGTTTCAAGACATTTGAAGGAAATCGGCAAATCCAAAACTGACATTTCATACGGTACAGCCTGATATATTTCTAACAATGAATTGTTTTTCTTATTTTAATTAATCTGTTTTATTGTCAAAAACATTATCCAACTATAAGAAATGAAAAAATAGGAATAAAAACAGACCAAAAGAACCGTATGAAATAAACGAAATCAATTACTTCAAAGTTTAAGCACTTATTTCATCCGATTGACATCGCTTATTCAAAACTTTCCTCAAACCTTTTTTGTAGACCATTTAGTAAGCTTTCGAATGGTAACCTTTCGCTTCCCAAGATTTTCAATCGTTTTCAAGATATTAATGGAAGTGGGGTCTCCCGTGGTCTAATGGCTAGCGCCGTGGATTCATAAGCGGGAGATGTTGGGTTCGATTCCCAACCTCCGGCGGGAATTTTATCATCCCACGGCTCGCTGGTAAAATTCCTCGCTACACCCTGGATGTCGGTGCTAATGACCTAGATGTAGATGCGCCGTAAAAAAAAAAAAAAAAAAAAAAAAAAAAAAAAAAAAAAAAAAAAAAAAAAAAAAAAAAAAATTAATGGAAGTATACGAAGTTCCCAAAATTTTCATTATTTCTAGCAACAGAAAATTGGTCTCATTTTTCCTATCCTGTTTTACATACAAATACATTTTCCCAACATAAGAAATTAAAAAAATAAAAAGCAATAAAAAACCAAGGGAAAGAGACAAAAATTACAAAAAGAACGACAAAAACCCGTTCATAAGAAAAAAACAGACGTATTTGAAGATTTAAGCACTTATTTCTCCGATTGACATAACCTAATCAAAAATAGTTTTAGAATCTTTTTTGTAGAAAATTTAGTAAGCTTTCAAATAGTTTCTATCTACTTACCACGATTTCCCAACCGTGTTCGAGATATTAATGAAAGTATACAAAGTTCCCAAAACTTTTCATGTCTGTTAATAAAATATTTTATTCTAACCCTTCCTTAACTCCAAACGTAACAAAACTTTCAACATATTAGTTTTAATGAAAGAAGAACATGCAGATAATGTTTCAACTGAATCCCGTGATTCTAAGTACCCAAACCAAAAACGGTATTCAAAAACTATTTTTCCAATTTTCTCGAAAACGGTTAAAGCTATCGCCTTGAAAATGGTTTCATTCGTTTTCCTAGCCCAAGAAGCATATACAAAGAGTCCTTACAAGCTTATGAACTCAAAAACGTAAGCGTTACGATTTTTTTTGCGCGAATTTCGCCCCAAACGCCATCTTCCAGTGGGCGGATTTTGCTGGTTAACGAACTTGACCTTTCAAATTGGACGCCAGATTTTTGTACCAAATTTCATCAAAATCGGACCATCAGGGAAGCCAGAAATGAGCGAACAGACAAATATATATATATATATATACAAATTTGAACCACCATTATTTTCGGTCTCTAGGGGTTCTGAAACGCGAAATTTTCTTGTCGGCACTTCCGGATTGTTTCATTGTATCAACCTTATAAGCGGGGTTCCTCCCTATGGGGGAGGGAGGAACCGCGCTAAAATGACAATTTAAGAAATTCTGGTTTAATGGAAGGGAAAATTAAAGGAAATAATTTCATTGAACTACAAATAGAAATTATAAAGGAAATTGCATAAGTACGCGCTTTGTTGGCCAAGAAATATTCACCAAAGGAAAATATTTTATTTAATATTATAGAATAATGGGCACCCATATAAATGTGCATTGTTACTCCTACTTTTATTTTTTTGTCTATCTACCTTTGTTCCTAAAACGTTCTCCTTTGAAAGTACTATAATCAAATACTTTTCAGTATACATGTACAACACAATGTCATAAATAAAGTAGTTCTATTCTGACCTGAGGCCGCTTCTCTCATTTTCTGAACATTACAGAAACAAAACAAATACAAAAATTTACCGGCATTATTACATAAAAACAAAATTTAATAATTAACAGCTAAAAAAATGTATATTTGTTTAACAAGTAAAACAAGAACAAAATCAAACCTCTATACTATGATTTTTACCGAAAACTAAGGCGGTTAGTGGTAGAGGCCATCAATTATTTCACTTGCATATTCTATTTTATATTTTACGTATATACTTGAAGAAATATGTTTTTGTGCGCTTATGTAGGTTTGTGTGCGCAGCATATATTGAGAATCACATATTTTACACTACAATCTATGGGGTGAAGAATCTACGGGATAGTTGATTGTCAATCCATGTTCTGCTTCTTTGTTGGTTCGGTCTTATCGATGACCAAATATTAAAAGTCCCTGTCCAAAGCTTCCAAATCACAACTGAGGTAAGAATTATATTACCGCAGTTACAGCGAGTCGGGCTTTTTAGGGAACTGCATTTTATGGTGAATGTGTGTATTTCCTTGGGGAGTGTGGCCCAAGCGAAGTTCTTGAATGATTTGATCTAGGTACTCTGAGGAAATCAGTACCTAAACAATATCTTTGCCTTTAACTAACAAATGGTTTTTTTTCTGATGAGCTATCTGGGAAGAAGCCCTTCTAAGGTAATTGCTTTCATATATTTTCAATTTCGTTCCAGCATCATCAGGGGCATCCTTTTCTACTCGATGTAGGTGGCTTGATCTGAACTAGCAGATTATTCCTTAATTGTTTTCCTTGAACATACGTTTCCTAGAGTGTCTTCTGTTTCCAGAAATTTCACCACAGCTGAGTATTGTTTAACTATACTATTGAAAATATTTGAATGAAAATCCTTGGTTCCATTATACGCGCCACTCAGGAAGATAAAGGCCTACTATATCATAGAAAGTGGCTTAGAATGGAGCTGAATCGATCCTCTTCCAAGGCCTATGTGCATATTGGCAGCCTAGTAAAAAGGTTTTCCACTAAGTGATTACACCCTGAACGAGATCCAATAGATTTATCGAACGCCATCCGTTCAGCCTCTTCATTTCCTTCAATCTATCCTATTAGCCGAGCTATTTTGTAAAATCGCCTATATAATCCCTGTCGATAAATAAAAGAGGCATTGGTTGTAGTATTACATAAGTGTTAACGCACCTGTATGACCTAATGACCAGCAGTCTCATAAAAACTTCATTCCTTCCGTAATTCACGTTAATAGAGATTATATGATACATAAAATTTATCTAATTCACCCTTAAAAAGATAAAACCAGTTGATTATTTGCAATATATAGACAAAACCATTACTTAAACAGGAGTATAGATAGATAAAATACTATAGATTGTTATCATTGTGTATAATATTATTATTTTTATTTAGCATTGTTTCTCTTATTTTCTTTTTCTTTTTTTTTTCATTTGTTTCTGTCCTTAATAATGTTTTAACTGAGTTGAAAAAGGATTTAAGTTTTAACCTTAAATCTATTGGCGCACTTCTTGATATAATCCCTTATGGTGCCAAGCACTCTAAACGTCAGCCTCATTAATTTCCATTTTTCTAAATGGTATACAGACCTCAATTTTTTTTTTCAATATCGACTTCTTTAGGCACACCTATAACAAAGAGCATTGTTGCGCCCTTATAATACTACATGAAGCTTGGTTTTAATTGCGTCTAACAGGATAAAACTGGACGAAACTGTTTTGGTCATGCAGAATCGGCAGTACACTTCTTCGTCAGCCCCTCAATCAAACCAAAATTTGAGCATGTCAACTCATTGTAGAGTCTGTCCATTGGCCGAATGAAGTACATTAAATCCCTGAAAAGATTGCCCAGTGTGAGTTAACGATCTAAAATAGAAAGAAAACTATACTAAAATTAAAGTGAGGCGCCCAAATTAATGGGATTGCTAAGCAACACAGCTGGATAATCAATCTATGGGTAACAGTCTTACAAGTTTTCTTGGTTTCATAAAGTGGGAAGTGTTCTATGAGTTTGTGCTTCACGTTATTGTGGTGATGAGTTATGAGAAGCACATAATGTGGGCATTTTCCCAATACATGTGCTGGTGTTTCAGTCCCATCGCTACATTTGCGGCAAAGGGATCAAACATCTCCTCCCTAGCTCCACTTATGCAGGGAGCTCCTCGAAGGGGTGCGTAGTTAGTAACAATAAACCAGCGCAATTATCAAATCTCTACATCCAACAAACATTTACCATATCCAGCACACTAAAACATAATTTTTTTTTGTCGACGTATCGAGGTCTAGGCCATTAGGTTGCCACTCTTCTTAAACATTCATGGTAGAACAAGGAATATTTTCAGCGGAGCCTGGAATGAAATGACTCAACCTCCAGCAGGCGGGACTTCAACTCGCATCACCCGCATGAAAATCTAAGGCCACTGTACCATGGGGAGGCCTACTATAACATAATCATACCAATACCATTTTAAACAGTACCACCATTACAAGAGGATATCTACATGTAAAGCCACTTAACAAATGCCCTTGAACACTCATAAAAATGAAGACACTGTAAGAAATCGAGGGCGTTGATGACAGGAAAGATGACGCCTCACCAAGAAAACTGCCTGGGGGTGTGATCCCTTCCTAAGCCTAGCTATAATCAAGCCACTTCCCAACCATAACCACGCCCACCCCTAGATTACTCTCCTGCCCACTCACCTACCACATCCTCATAACCCCTGCTTTATTACCGAACCAAGAATATCCTAAAACCAATCTAATATCAGCTAGACATTCTTCGATAGAAGAGGAATTGGATGATAAGACTTCCTAAAGATGTGGATTACAGGAAGGTGTTTAACCATAACGAATCATATCGACACGAAGATGTGCAGATCAGTGGTTAAATTTTCATGTAAGTACTTTGATGTCTATATAAATACAATGCCTAGACATTCAACAAAACCAATCAATTTCATTATATTTCCCATTGCATCAAAACCACCCTAAAAGCACGTTCTGCATGTCCAAAGTGTGTACGTCCAACGACATTTTAAGTTTGACGATAGTGTGAACTGGTGAAAAGAATAAGAGAATCCAGCATAAAAAATGTTAACTTCATGCCCATCTTACCCATTAGCTAATTTGACATTAACCTATGAGTAAACTCTGATTCAAGGCTGCTAAGAATGGAAATACATCCAGAAAATAAAGGACAGCGATTGTATGCGTTGAGTATTAGCAGACATGTTTGAATAATGATAGTGATTTTATTTTCAATATTATGAAATTCTTATCTTCCTTTTAAAAGCGATTGTAAGACCTTAAGTTATAGTAAGCCTCCTTGGTAGGAATAGATTATCACAAGGCTATCCTCGGTGTACGATTTCATAGATATTCACAACTGTTTTCAAGCTTAGTTACCTTCTTATACGATTGATTGCAACACCGGCTTATCCAATCTCAATGGTTCTAAAGGGGAAGAGAAAATGCATAAAGGAAGAATTATTTCTATCGACGAGAGTTTGAATCAAACGTATTTCAAGTGTTATCACTTGTGAAGGGAAGGTCATCTATGTAAGTATGTCCACAGCAAGAAACCAACATAGCTCAAATTTAAGCAAAAAGTTCTTTAGCAGAAATCTAACAGATATATATAAATTTCTGTTCGCTCTTTGCTTTCTATTTCCCTAAATGGTCGTATATATATATATATATATATATATATATATATATATATATATATATGTATATATGTATATATATGATTTATGCAACGTCGTCTCTTGGCAGCCGTATTTAGCCAGTGGGTCGACGTCAAAGGCGGGTTTTTATAACTTGTTGTTATCTTTATAGAAGGAAACACGCTAAGAATAATCAAATCGTCTATGGATAAAGTTTACGTGTGTGTGTGTGTGTGTGTATGCTGCGTGCTAATTGAATTCCATAAAGGGACCCAAAAGGCCCTCTGCTGGTAGCTTACAACTTGCACGCAATTTGCTAATCCCCGGCAAACAAATGGCCAACATGGTCGTATCGTGAGGTGTGTATTAATATAATATCAATGTTTTATCCATTAAAAGCGTGAATAGACAAGGAATTTTTCTCGGATCAGTGACCCGAGAGTACGCGGGTTTATCACAGCCTCTTTCTGAATGCTTTAGACTTTATAAGGAAATTTCTAGTTCATTAGCCAGCCAACCTGAGACTGCAAGAATTAACGGTCAGTTTTTTATTTTATTTTTAGAAATCCTATAATGGTCACTCGTCACGACATTCTTTAAAGCTGAGGAAAACTTGGCCACAGCTTAGAAATTAAACTGATTTTTTATATTGAAGTTTTACAGTTTTAACAGTAGTAGATGTTGTATGGTCCGCTAAATTGCAGTATAAAATGGAACTACCACAAATTAAACAATTTTCTATCCACTTAAGTAAAAAATAAGGGCCAAAATCCTTCACTTCAAAATGCTATTTATTAATTCATACGCTCATAGAACTGGCGGTTTCAAATTTACTTAAAGTATTGACTGAAGACTAATTTTATACGACACATGTACTACTAAATGTATTCTACAAAAGTACTACTAAATGCATTCTATAAATGTACAGTAAAAAAACACCTTGTCTACTGTACACCCCTTCTAGTTCTTTTGGTTGCAGGCGGACTATAAACTATTTTATTTTATTTTAGTTTTTCACCATTTGGTGACAAAACCACGGCTTTGTTCTTAGTTCAAAATTAAAGATTGACTGAAAAGTATCCATCTGTTGATTACACAGGTCTACAACCAAAAATTTGATTTGATGATTTTGGCTAATCTCTGTGTTTCTCGGTGTGCTGAGGCCTAGAATGAAGTCCGTTTTTCTCTATCACGTACAGATTTTTTTCAAATCCATAGAACATAATATACCTGCTATACACATAAATTTGGTAAGAAGTAGGTTTTTATTTTTCCAAACGATTTCTCTTTTTATAAACAGACATCTTTCACTAGGTGGTGTAGGCAATGACTCCCTCAGTAGATGTTGTAGGCCTGAGGGTGTCTAGGCACGACCTGTTCAGACAGGAACGTACTTGTTTGGTCTCAGATGTCACCGTCTGAAGCTAAACGAGATTGAACCTGTTGTATCAGGAACTTGGAGCTAAATTTCTGTTCATTCTCTCAGTTCAGTAGTATCAACTGAAGTGAACACATTCACTGAGGTCTCTTAGTTGTGTCAAAGTGATTAAGAACGTATTTTAAGGTTTGAAAGTGCATTTAGACAAAATGTCTCATCGTCGTTGTGTTACCAGTCCAGACTACTTCTGTTTTATCTGTGGTGAGTACACAGTTAAGAAATACCAACGAAATATAACAGGTTTTGTCAAAAATGTATAATATGCATATTTTGGCTTGAGAATAGGAGATCAAGATAAAGTGTGGGCTCCTCACAAAGTATGCCATAGCTGCGTAGAAAAACTTCGCTTATGGTACAAAGGAGAGTTAAAATCTTTCGGATTTGCTATCCCAATGATGTGGAGGGAGCAAAAAAAAACACGTTAATGACTGTTACTTTTGTAATTGTCATGTTCAAGGCTATAATTCCAAAAATCATAAGCTCATTAACTACCCTAATGTGGAATCTGCTAGTCGTCCGGTACCACACGGTCCTGGATTGACAGTTCCTCAGCCCCCTCGTGACTTGGGCAGTATAGATAGGGAAGCTAATAGAGAAGACTGTATGTCGGAGAGCGATGAAGTACACAGTGAGTTCAAAGCAAGCAGTTCAGAAGATGAACCTCAGCTTATTTCCCAACAGGAGTTAACGACTTAGTGAGAGATCTTGGACTTCCAAAAGATGCAGCTCAGTTACTTGGCTCCCGTCTTAAAAACAAAAATTTATTACAGCCAGGCACTTCTTTTTCATGGTATCGACACCGTGAAGCAGTTTTTGTTCCTTACTTTGCTCTGGATGAGAATCTTATTTATTGCAAAGACATTCTTGGTCTGATGGGTCAATTTGGTATACAATATGACCCGATTCATTGGCGTCTATTCATAGACTCATCAAAGCGAAGTCTAAAGGCTGTTTTGTTGCACAATGGCAATACTTATGCTTCAGTTCCAGTTGGCCATTCGGTACATTTAAAAGAAACATACGAAAATTTGTCATTAGTTCTCGAACGAATTCATTATAATGAGCATAACTGGTTGATGTGTGGAGACTTGAAAGTACTTACTATGCTCTTAGGTCAGCAATCAGGGTACACCAAGTTCCCTTGTTTTTTATGTTTATGGGATAGCCGAGACAGAAATTCCCATTGGAACAACAAAGACTGGCCATCACGAGGAGCTCTGTCGCCAGGCCAAAAAAATGTAATTAGGAGAAGTTTGGTTCCTTCTGACAAAATCCTGCTACCTCCTCTACACATAAAGCTAGGGCTGATAAAACAATTCGTAAAGTCTCTCAATAAAGAAGGTGAATGTTTTAAGTACTTATGCTCCAAGTTTCCACGATTAAGTGATGCAAAGCTAAAAGAGGGGATCTTTGTAGGCCCAGATATTCGGAAACTTTTCAAAGATCCACATTTCACTCGGACCATGAATGAGAAGGAGAAGGAAGCTTGGAATTCTTTTAAAGATGTTGTTGAGAAGTTCCTTGGTAACGTGAAGGATCCCAACTACAGAAGTATCGTGGAACGCATGTTGAAGGCATTTCAATTACAAGGTTGCAACATGAGTTTGAAGGTTCACTTCTTACATTCGCATGTGGACTATTTTCCGGAAAAATTAGGGGAAGTAAGTGAAGAACAAGGGGAAAGGTTCCATCAGGACATCCAGGAAATGGAACGTAGGTTTCAGGGCAAATGGAACGTAAACATGACTATTGTTGGATGCTGCAGCGTGAATCATCTGAAGAGTCCTACAGCTGGAAACGAACACGGAGAAATTTTCAAGAGAAAAAAATACGTTTTCATAAAAATAATAACTAAATATGCCACTGTTAATTCTGAAGCTGTTATTTCTACACATTTATGTATTTTGTACAGTAAACAACATTGAAATAACTAAAAGATCATGGAAAGAAATGAAAACTCTTATTCGCCAATTCTGTTTTCTTTTAATGGTAGTACCTCTGCCCTTACAGGGTGTCTACTACTTTCGTGAAAGCCAATTTCGTGACTTTTTCGTGACATTTTCGTGACTTGAAGTGCAAATTTCGTGCCCGTTAAAAAGTTTTAGCTTAAACTTATTTGTATCTTAAACGGATTACCGTGATATCTATAAATTCGCAATTTTACATACATTTAAAACAATTAATAAAACTGTATAAAATGTACATCATATCGTTCGTGCCATGTCAAACTATCGAATATGCAAAATCTCGTTTTTAGATACGGGCATTTGCTCTTGGATTGCGGGCAATATGGCTGTATATTTCACTGTATTTTTAGATATTTTTTTTTTTTTTGTCTTCACTTATGGTGTTCTACAAGCTGAATATGTACACTACAATTGAGTTAAAAATTTACAAACTTTATTAGCCTGGAAAAGAAATAACGAAGAAATTCAAGGTGCGCCGGTTTTTTTGTCTGGCAGGGTATATAAAAATACGTAAAATTAGTCCAAAGCGGCCTTAAGTTTTAAATTATTTTAACCATTGGCACTATATGGCTGTTAAAACACCGGCTAACCATCACTTGGTCTCGTACAACGAAACTCCAACCGCGGACCCACAGTTTCAAGCGACTGGTTTGAAATCGTCAAAAACGAGGTTGCGTCGTATGCGCCTGCCCATTCAAATACATAGCCGAGGTCGAAGTTGCGCGTTCCACTGGTTTGCAACTGCAGTTACAGTCTCACGGTGTGCCCTGGGCCTAAATACTACTCAATTTCAATATTTAAATCTCCATGAGAACCTCTGAATATTAATAAATTAAAATTTTAACGTCTATTATTATTAACTAAGAAGTTTAGGACGGGTTATCTATAGGTTACCACTCTGTTGTAGCCAGGATAGGGCTGATAACTTTTCTTTTTCCTAAAGAAAAGCCGCTACCTCATAGTGGGAATCGAACCCACGACCCTTGGCACGGAGTGTTAAGTGATCACGCCTTAACAATCACGACCACTGGGCCTCCGGGACATAGAACAACAAATTTTATTTTTTAATATGAATTAAGAAAAATAAAAATATATGTAAATAATGGATGTCTTCAAAGCAATCATTTTTGGAATTCTTATTTCTTTCTTCGCAGCATCAGAGATTAGGGGGAGAGGGGTGTCTTTGAGACACGGGGCAATTGAACCAGTCTACTTAAAATATTTAAAAATGTTAATGGGTATTGCCCTACAACAAAGAACCAATAAATAAATAAAACTACTAGCCGAATACCTGTGCTTCGTCACGGCAGGTAAGTAGTTACTTTAATGCGTTAATTAATGTATCAGCAAAATTAACGCTACTTCATAAGTTTTTGCAGTTTATTATAGTTTGGATCCCGTCATAATCAAAGTATAATGTTTCTTGACACTGGGGCGCTCCGGATCAGTGTCAAGAAACAGATAATCTAACGATAACCCGTTATCTATAGGTTACCATAGATAACGCATGGGCGTATATAAGAGGGGGCTGAGGGGTCTGCAGCCCCCCCCCCCCCCCCCCCCGAAATTTTGAATTTATGGTAAAAATGTGTCTTAAAACCCTTAAAAATAAATCAAATAAGATCATATCATTTTAGTTGTAATAGCGTTTTATTTGTCTAAAACTATTCCAAGTTCTAAATTGTTAGTATTCCATATCCCGGAGATGGTGATTTTGTCCCTCATAGCGTAAACTCTTTGAGGGACAGTTAATTTCTAGGACTGCCATCATAGCTGAAATTAACCTGAATTAAAAAAAAAAAAATACTATGAAATAGATACTGTACGGTAAAAGCTGTTCTTTTATCATCCTGGCAAAGCATGCTGCCTAGGCTTGCTTGTTCTAACCAACTAAATAAAACTTTAAACCCCTCAAAAAATACTTAAATATTGAATAACTATCAAAAAATCCTTTCTTAGCGAGTATCTACATGCTAAAGAAGAGTGTCCAGGCAAAATTTCAAATCTTTCTGTCGAGTGGTTTCGGCTGGCGGATGATAGGTCAGTGATTGAGTGATTGCCATAGTGAGGTGTCATAACTTTAGGGGTTTATTCTACATCTCATTTGTAGTTCAGGGACGCAGAAATGAGCGTTCTATCTCAACATGCAGAGGAGCTACTCAAACTTTTGTCTTTTTTAAAAACTACTGGCTTTTCTATAGAAAAACTGAGTTTTCGGAATTTCTGATCAATGCGTCGTAAATAAAGACCACATTTTTGGAATCTACATTAAATTTCCAATAAGAAACACCCGTTATTGAAATAATACCACGTAAATTAAGAGCTATATTCAAAGGCATATAGATGAGAACTTTTAATATTAGTTTTTTATTAAATTATCCAATATTATCTTAATCAGCTATTTTTAGACTTAGAGGTTTGCCTCCCTCTCAAAAGTTGTACTATTTAATAAGCTTCAAAATGGTACCTCTTAGTTTTAAAATCAAATCTATTTCAATCTATTTTTTTCTGATTTCTAAGTCAAAACCAATTAAGGTGCTTTAGCATGAACGAGCCATTCTTAACAAATTCTTTAATTTTATACGATGATGGTGATGTCCCATCCTTCCCAAACTACATGAGGTTTATCACACAAGACCGTCTACCAAATAACAACTCACTCTAGTTTCAAATAGTCGGTTGCCCAGATGATAATGGACGCGTGGTGACGGAATGGCTGAACACTGAATTCCCTAATCATTGTATCGGCCACTTTGGACCAGTTCGTTTACCTCCTGATCTCAACCCTCTAGATTTCCATGTATTGGGAACATTGAAGAGTAGAGTGTACACAGAGCCCGTGACGACGAAGGAGGAACTCATCAACAGGATCCAGGAGCAGTGCCAGCTCATGAGATCTAAAAGACAAGACGTCCTCCCTAATGCCGTGAATTCAGTTAGATGTTAAGCTTATATTTGTAGGCATTTTGAAAATCTACTGGAAAAATAGTTATTAGTCCACAGTAATAACCATTTTTGTCCCTATATATTTCTATAGATTTTTCCTAGGAAAACGAGGTAACATTTTAAGCAACTTTTGAGGGTGCCTTTCATTTAAATGGATTTTTTTTTCACATTTTATCTACAGGAGAGTGTTTTCGGTATACAATTTCAAATTATTGTAATGTATAACCCAGTTTACTTATAAGCATATATTTAATTAAATAGAATATAATCAATATTAACAAGATCCTCAAGCCATAACCATTTAATATGTACATGTATTCATTGTATTTACAATAATGGTATTTATTCCCAATATGTTCTTCTAAATTCTTTCACCCTTGATTCCGAATTGTCCTCCTATCCTTATTCAGAGCAAAAAATGTGTGTACGCAGTGAGGGAATGGTTATGAAATTCACTGTTCATCCACAATCAACCATCCATTTAAAAGCAGAGTGCGTTAATATTTGGTAGATGGGCTTGTGTAATAAACGTCATGTAGTTTGGGAAGGAAGGGACATCGCCATAATCGTGTGAAATTAAAGAATTGCTCCTTCACGCTGAAGCATATTTATTGGTTTTGACTAGAAAATCAGAAAAAAAATATTGAAATAGATTTTTATCTTAAACTACGAGGTACCATTTTAAAGCTTATAAAATAATGCAACTTTTGAGGCGGAGGCAAAACTCTAAGTGTAAAAATAGCTGATTAAAAATATATTTAATAATTTAATAAAAAACTAATATTAAACGTTCTCATCTATATTGCCTTTGAAAATAGCTCTTAATTTACCTTTAGCTCCTAAATTTCGCTAAGGGGGGACTCTTAAAATTTTGTTAAAGATTCAACAATCCGGCCATATTTCAAAGAATATTTACCCGATTCAAACCAAACTTGGAGGCCCTAATGTGAGACATTTCCTTCCAACCAGGGTGTTTCTACGTGTTCTGGGATAGAAGTTATATGCACAAAAGTTTACATTTTATTTTTATTTTGAGAACCATTTTTTCCAAGTACCTTTTGAGATGATACAATAGTCATTTATATGGTTAGAAAAAGGAGTCTTTCTTCTTTTGAAAGATTTCAATCACGTAAAAATCGGATTATCTCAAGGGGAGATATTGAATTTCAAAATGTTACATTACTTTTTCGCTTACAAATTTTTAGTCTCCAGACTCCTCTTCCAGACTCCTCTTCCAGACTTGGAAAAATCATTATTTTTTGTTTTCAATGATATTCACCACATTAGGGTTTCTTGGGGTGCTGATATCAAATCTGCTATTATTTTTGGGGTAAAAAATTTATAATTCTAGTTTACTTGAAAACGTAAGCATATTTTTGTATATATTTGACGAAATATAAATTATTGTTTAACGATTATATTTTTCTTTTAATCTACTCTAAAAAAACAAATGAACTGGTTAAAGAATCATGTCGATATCATTTTCTAAACTCGATATAAAAAATAAAGCACTTTCAACCTATTTTATTTTATTTCTCGGCTCCTAAGGCACATTGGACGGAACGCTCGGACACGTGTAGACTTTTTTTCGATGTAGAATCACCAGAAAAAAATTGGTCCAGATCGGTGACCCCATCGCTGTGTACTCCCCTTGTTAGACCTGAATCACCCTGTGTGTGTGTGTGTGTGTGTATATATATATATATATATATATTCGCTCTCCCACCGGCTTAAAAATGGTCTAATTTTGATGAAATTTCATACAACATTTTGAAGAATATTCGTCTAATTTGATAGGTAAGTTCGTTAACTCGAACATGGTTCTGCACAAATGTGGAATTCCTACCAACTTGAGGATCATCAATAGTATTTTCTATACCTACATAACTTAAAGGCAGGTATCACCGCAAGAGCCCAATAGCTAATACCTGCGAGTTTTCACTCGACCGGATTGTACACAGTTTTAGTGGGAAAAGATTAATTTCAGAAACTTGGCTGAATTTAGCTCTTTGATGGGAAATCTTTAAAATAGAAAAATTTCGTGACATGGTTTCCAAATTCGTGACTTTTTCGTGATTTTCGTGCCCTATTTTTCATTTCGTGACATTTTCGTGACTTTTTCGTGCAGTAGACACCCTGCCTTACTTGAGATTGAACAATTTCCTTACGTGATAGAGAGAGACTGACCTCATGTTCGGCTTCAGCGCGCCAAGGAGCATAGAGATTGACCAAAATCATCAAATCAAATTTCAGAAAGATTATTTTTGTAGACCTGTGTTATGTGTGTTATTAAATGTTCTGTCTGTTGATTATTTTGTGTTTTGTTAAGTGTTCTGTCTGTTTTGTTACATTAATCCAACAAAAAGAGAATATCTTATTGTTGGATTATTTCTCAAAAAATCCAATTCACCAAATGGCTTTTGTTATTTTTATTTAACGATTTCAACAATGTACTGGCTATTTTTTTTTTTTTTTTTTTTTTTTTTTTTTTTTTTTTTTTTTTTTTTTTTTTTTTTTTTTTTTTTTTTTACGGCGCATCTACAACTTGGCCATTAGCGCCTGTACTGGCTATTATCGGAAAGTAAGTCAGTCAAATTGTGGGGTAATTTAAAATTTGTCCTGAGTCTGCACTCTGTCAGTATGTGCTTTATTGTTAGGTGAGTATTGCAGTAAGTACATGTCGGTCTGTCTTGTCTTCTCATAATGTAGGAATGTGTCAGTCGTGAATGGCCAATCCTTAGACGGCATAAAACTACTTCTTCACGTCTTTTTGATCTTTTCCTGGATGACCATTCCTGTACTGTGTGCTTGATTTCTCGAAGCTTGTTGTCAGTCGTGTTGTACCAGGATTCTTGCCATTTATCTGTTATGTATCTCTTAGATAAGGATTGAAGATCCTGGTATGTCATGTAATGTACGTCTGGCGCTGGTAGTCGAGTGGCTAGTTTAGCCTGTTCGTCTACTGCAGTACTTTGTCTGATGTCTTCGTGGCCGGGTAGCCAGTACATTGTGAAGTTCTTATTTGTGTGATGTATTATTTCAAAAATGTCACGTACTATGGGGTGTGTACTGTAATAGTCTTGTAATGATAGTATTGAACTGAGTGAGACTATAAACTATGTCGTAGGGATAAAAATATTAACAATTTTAATGAAGTCAAGGCCGGGATGGAATTCCAAATAACATGTGACTTCAGCAATTATGGATTTCCTACTTGGGCATGGAAAACCTCGTCTCAAGGCACTACCTGGGATGAGGTGGTTCTGTCGAGAGTAAGAATTGGGAACACTAATCTCGCCCATGCTTTCTTCTTTAAAAGAGAGGCCTGAATGTAGAGGATGTAGCGAAAGTATTTATATTAAACATATATTCACTATATTGTTTACGATCCCGTTCGAAACCAAATTGACACTCATGGTCCTCTCTGTGATATACTTGGAGATGACCATGAATTGTGTCAGAGAGCATAGATTTTCTTGAAAGATACAGATCTAATATAATTAATATAAATATATAGCAGAGTGATTTTATTATTTTCACATTAATCGGCAAAAGCACTAAGCATATGTATTAATCTCAAAAGGTTTTCTCAATTCTCAAAATTTATATAAAGGATTTAATAACTAATTTGTTTTTTTAAGGTTATTACTTTGTATTAGAACATTTATAATATAATTTGTCTTTGATCTTAATAAATACAAAGATATTCATTTAGGGTAGCAGCATCTTATCATGTGGGTCTTTCAGGATACCTAATTCATAATATAAAGAACGTAAAATCTAGAAAAATAAGGTGGAGTAGATCCCATTCTTTCTAAACATCATTTGAAAATTTCAAAAATAAATAATTAATTTACATTGTCTAGCTAATAGATAATTTCAGCATAAATTCACAATTTCATACTTTCTTAGTAGCAGTGTGCCTATGAGCTGCCTCCAGACTGCGGAATGTCTCTTGTCACAGACAGATCGAACATTTCTTGGTATCAGTCCAAGAAGCAATGCTGTTGCGAAATACTATAACCGCAATACAGATACTATTGTTTTCTATCTTGCATACCTCAATCTTGAAGGCAGCGGTAGTTTATCCTTGACAAAAGTGAGAACTTTTCTTTACGCAGTAAAATGTCATATGGCTGGGAGTCCCGGACGTTGAGAAAGTATACCGGAAGTAACATGAACGGAAATTGATTTTGGCGGTAAATTAAATTCGTGATTTGTAGTTAATGATTTTTAATTATTGCTCAGTATTACTGATGTAAAAGAGTAGTGGAGAAGGGGGTCAATTTAGCCAAAAAAAAAGTTTACACCTTTATTTCTAGATGAATTAAAATAAAATAATAATCTTTTGTTTTGTAAAATGGCAGTTATAAATACCTATTATAATTCCCTATACATAATTTAGCCAATAAATAATAAGAATACTATACAATTGAATTATCCAACTAACAAAAGCAATCGCATACAACTTGACGAAACTAATCACCATCAACTAAATTTTTGTACTCACTCACAAACACTTCCCTTACCATAAGGTATATCAGCTAAAAATGATGAAACGGAGAAAAAGGGTCCTGGACGTGAAAAAAATGCCAGTTATATTGATAGATCTGAAACAATTGAAATAGAAGCTAAAAAATCAAGGGGAAAACCGAAAACATTACAACTAGACGTACAAGGTTGCAAGTAATAATAATAAATCAAAAACATTATTTTTTATTTTTTTTATTTATATGATTTAAGAGCTAGCTAGCAACTAGGCGATTAGCTCTATAAACACGTAGAGTGCAAACAAAATAAAAGGTCTAGCACATCAAAAATAAAACATTTAAATAAAAAATTAAATAACTGAATCTATCAACTATACAAGACAAAAAAAGGGCAAAAAGAGAAAAAATAGAATAATAAAAATACCAAACATAAAGGTCAACTATAAAATAAAAAACAGATAAGTAATAAATTATTTTTAATAAACCAAATCTTTTCCCTTTATTTTGTACAAATAAAATTGAATTATAAAATTAATTTTAACATATTTCAAATTTTTCGTTTTTGCTATATTCCTTCGTAAATTTTTATGTGTTTTAAAAAGTCTAAAATAATAGATATGTGTGGGCTACCATCTGTCAAAAGTTCGTACATATCATGTGGCATGTTGATGTTTTCACATTTCCTGCAGTCTGTTAGTAAGTGTTTTACTGTTAACGTCTTATTGCATTCTGTACATAGTGGTTTGTCATTAGGTAAGAGTGAGTTAGTAGTGCATGTCCTATTGTAAGTCTTGTAAGGACTACTTCTCTCCGGCAGCTTCTATAGCTGGAGTTCCATTGTTTTATGAATGGCTTTATCTCCCGAAGCTTGTTTTCATTTAAAGATAACCATTCAGCCTGCCATTTATTGAGTACGTGAGTCCTTACAACCTGTTTCATGTCGGGTTCTGTAACCAGTAAAAAGTCTTCAGTGCGACGTCTTGTAGGTAGCTTTGCTAGGATATCTACGTCAGTCGTTCTAAGTAAATTATAATGTCCTGGTAGACACAGCATAGTGATCCCAATGTTATTATGTTGTAATGTGTTTATCTGTTCAAGAATATCCCTATGGGGGAGGGAGGAATCGCGCTAAAAGGTTTGCAAAATTTTCTAACTGCCAATGGATACAAATTTCGGGCACATCAGGTTTTAGCATATTAGTATATATACCACATGCATTATCTTGTGCTATTTCAGATGTTTTTTGTTTTTTTTTTTATTGATAAATTTCAGTTTAAAAATATACTTTTTACCCATGCAGGAATATAGCACTATTATTTTTTTTGCAGTTCGTATCCACTTTCTAAATGTTATATCATCGTGAAACCGTTAGCTTTACCCGTCTACTTTACGAGCTTATTACTATCCTTTAAATGCCTATTAAGAGCATCACTAAAACTGCATCTTACAACTTTAACGGCTTTTGAAATGTCTTCAAGTTAATGGGCGATGGATAATTGTCAAACAAACAGTATTGAGTATTTGTACTGGTAGTGTTGTTTTTCCAAGTTTTTCACTGTAGCAGTAATCATTTACTAGTCCTTTACGTAATATTCTAGAAACAGATGCTCCATAATTATAATGCTATAAAATACAACTTGTGGAAAATAGTAATATTCTTGCTCTTCCTCAAAGAGACAAAATTGATAATGAAATAACCGACTGTGTAGTTAGGTAAATACCGGAAACATTTTAATAACATAATATGTTATTACTATGATTACGATTTATCTATGTTATTACAATGTTTATTATTATATATTTATTTAATATTAATTAAATTAAGTAAATAGACCACTGAGGCGGTAAGCAAGCCTTCTCCCAAGCACACCAAGAATTCCAAAAAAACAAAATCAAATGTTTTTTTAGAAAATAAACTATTTTTATTTTATGAGAATGCTGACGCCCAACGTGCTCAGCTACCACCCAGATTGGTCAACTACTCACACAGTACATAAACGTTTTAGCCCAAACATGAATTAAAAAAAATAAAAACAAAACAAATTAAAAATACACCATTAAAAAAGAATATAATAAAAAATAATAATGAATTATTTTATCATTAGAGATCAAATTATACAGTTAAAATGTATAATTTTTATAAAATCAGAATATAACACACGTCTGCGACAAAAAAAACTACATTTTGTTGACTGTATACCATGATTTTTTTTATTCTGAAGCCAAAAAAAAATCCTTCACATGTAGTTTTTTTAACCTCAAATTCGGTAGTCGTTGCCAGGTTGTCAATCTCATGAAATGCGTAGGTTTTGCCTGTTGACTACTGTAGGGTGAAGAGATACAGACAATGCTGAAGAAGTATAAACAAAAGGTAACAAGCAACCAGAATGAAATTTTTTAATATGCGTTGAATTGATAATAAAGGCATTTTTTTTTATTATATCCAGAGTAAAAATGACTATTAATTTTTAGAATTTTTGTGTTTTTCATTCGTCCACCCCATATTTTGCAAGAAAACTGGGTGCGAAGGCCAGAAAGGATTCCAAAAAACCAATGATTGGATTCAAGACATCCAAAAACATTCGATGAAGCTGATCAATAAAAAATATTCTTGCAGACCTGTGTAATTCAAAACAAAACGCTTATTTGCGGATAAAGATAACCCAGTAATTGTTTTCTGTAAAAAACAAATAACCCAAGGGGGTTGTGAATTGCTGAAGAGGAACTGGAAATTATTATACGATTTAAAATTATACCTCAATAATGTATTCAATTATTGTCTTCGTTTTCTTTAAGATAATTGACTTCTTTAAAAAAATGTATTAAAAAATTATCGCTTTGACCGCAAGACAATAAAAAAAATCATTTTATTATGAAATCTGAATTTTCTTTTTAAGGCCCTAAACCTAGCAGCTAACCTGCCAAGAACAAGACTCGAACACACATCTCCCAACACTCCCTTAGGCACAATAGCTTGAAAAGAAAACCAATGTAAATAAAGATACATAAAAACTTTCCTTATAACGCGAAGGATTTGAGTAGTCCCATTTCTCGACTGGAAATCAATCTCATACTTTATGTTCCCTCTATTTGCCCTTTCCTTCCTGAAAGAATAGCCCCAGCGCGTCGAAAAGAGTTTGGGCGATAAAAAGAGCTTGAATAATCACCATCCACAATCCAGCTGGCTACTACTACGAAATGTAATGAACTCGAATGAAACACGTAGGAGAGCTTGTTCCTAATAATGTAAAGTCGAGATATGGAGGTTTTGAGGAGGCTGTTTTCCTTCTTCTGCGTTCATCCCTCATTCAGGTCAGGAGGTAAAATCACAAATTTCGCAGTCCTCTCAAGATGCTTCAGGTTTGCGTATATTCTCAGAGATAATCTGTGGTCCTAGGCCAAATCCGCAGTCTCCAATCACCCAACAGCGAACAATAACGGAATTTTCAGGGATGATTCCAACCGTATCAATGTTGAAAATCCTGTTTAAGTGCGGCGTGATCCTCTAGTATCGTGTTATGAGTCTGAGCATAATAACTTTCAGTTTATTTCGTTGTGGTAGCCAGCTGGATTGTAGGTGGAGATTATTCAAGCTCTTTTTGTGGCCCCATTGTTAATAAGTTATCCTTGTTTGTGAGTTTCAAAATGAAAACAATATATTGGTTATTCCAAGGAAGTTTTTTAATTCTATCAATACCTTCTAAGTCGCGGTGCCTAGGAATCCACAACCCCAGAATACATGTATAGCAGGTTTTGCATTCTGGATTGAGCGTTGGAAGTACACCTCCTATCAGAAGAGTCTATCCGAATCGACAGAAATACAGAAGTTGGATGCGAATAGAGAGATTGAGTAAGCTATTCCTATAAGTGGGCATTCATGAAAAGACAGCCGAAGCGATCTATTCCAAGGAGGCAGGTGCTAGACCCGCACCGACCCTGACCTGCACCTTTCTACCTCCCACAGCTTTCTTTAATACTACCCTCTTACACCTAGGCTGGCTCCTTCTTTTTTCTAACCCTCTTTTTTCTAGTCTCTCGCCGTGTACGACCAGGCTTCGTCCCTTTATTCCTTCACGCCTTTTAAAGAGGCTCGTCTTACAGGATGTGTATCTGAGTACATATGTACTTATAATCATTGACGTTTTCCGACTATTGGCGTAACAAGACCCTAAACCCATTTTCAGAACCGATTGATACGATTCTTCATCAATTCTGTCTTGAATTGCCGAATTTAGGAATGTAATTTCGTGCTGTTGTAATTTAATTATATTTCAAATGGTTGTGATTTAATATGTCTAATAGTTTTTGACCTGATGCTGTCAACCCAAAAAGTGTGTCCCGGAATAAGAATATTGGCGGTTGCAAAAAGAATATTTTAGAAAACATAAAATGTATACACTCGACCAAATTTTGGGTACATCGAGAAACACATTTCTATAGCACCCATAGAGAGCCCAGGTAAATTATTGTCAAAGATGATAGTTGCATTAGCTGACTAGACTCGAAAAGCTAGACAGTATTTTCTAACTCCTCCCTAACGACCACGGTACAGCAAGTTTTGTCTTCTAAAAACACTTAATCATTCGTTATTTTCGTTTTACGCATTTAAATCCTTTGTTTCATCTCACAGATACTAAGAAATACTGACAAATTGTCAAAGGTTCATCATTAGTAAAGGCTAAGTCTGCAACGGACAAAATTTCGGTCTACAAAGATGGATTTCGTATCTATGATGTACCAAACGGTAAGATATAATGAAACTGACATTTATTAAATACACGAAATAATAATAAGGTTTTCACGTTTCAAGCTGTTCTCACAATGCTTTAACTTGAATGTCATTCTAAGCACCTTCTGTATCACCTTTTGTGAAGTTCAGCTATATATAATAAACTTGAATAACTAAGCCACATAAGTATATAAAAGGCCGCTTTTCGGCCTTTTATGGAGATCCCAGACGCCCAAATAATCAATCAAATTTTAGACAGCCCAATAAAAGTAAAACTATAAAATTACAGAGAAGGGTGCGTCGAGACAGGCTGGGAACATGTCCCTAGAAAGGAGACCTAAATAAACCATAGGGTGGAAAAAGTGAAAGGAACATGGAACGTTTACATGGCGGCTCGTAAGAAACAACGAATTACAAGCACTAACGCATAGGCTTCAAATGTTTTAGAAGGTACCCGCATTTCGAAAATGGTTCGACAGGAGTAAGAAACATGTAAATACCTCAATATTTCGTAATACTCTCAATTACCAAGCCTCATTTTCAGTGAAATATTGACATATAATGAGGCACACTTAAGCAACACGTTAAGCAACGTCGGGCGTGGTCAGTACCTGAATGGGTGACCGGCCACGTGCTGTTGGCATTATAAAAGGGTGGCAACCTATAGATAGCCCGGCGCTAATGGCCAAGTTGTAGATGCGGCGTAAAAAAAAAAAAAAAAAAAAAAAAAAAAAAAAAAAAAAAAAAAAAAAATTTATAAGATTACACAAAGGTTTATAACGAATTTACCTAAATTTATAAAAAGCATTTTTAATTATAAAAATATCAAGACGCACAAAAAAGTGCAATTATTTCAAACTGTTTTAGTTGTGCTCCTTGAGGCAGATATTACCAGAAATGAAAAACATTTCCGATTTTCTTTGGCTCAGTCTGTTCCGCTGCTCATAAATGATTTTTCCAGCGGTTGAAAATACACGTTCTAAGGGTCCAGATGAGCCTAGAACACAAAGGTATTTACTGGCTACATTATGCAGTTGGTTGTTTACACCAAACGGTTCCTTTTCAGTATTTAATTCACGTGTCAAGACGTGCCAGTATTTAATACCACAGCCCTCCAGATGCTGAGAACTTCAATTCTAAAAAAAAAAAAGGAATAACTCTATCGATAGTAACTATCGACTATCGCCCATCCCTACTAAAGACCGTCTTAGTCAAATAGTTACAGATTTGCGTTATTAGTTTCTAATATTACTTATGTGGTTTCTAACATATTTTCGCTTTCTTAAATGCAGAAAGTAGGCGTAGCATGTCACGCCGGGTAACTGCTAGTAATTAATAAAATAATGGTATAATTTTAATAATAATACAAATTTAAGATCTAACCTAAAGAAAATATTCTCGTGAACAATAAATAAATTGCTGTAAAATTACTTTGAGATCATAAAATGGCTTGGATTGTAATTGTGCGTTACTTATAATATAGCTATGTTATATTATATGTATTCGTGGTCTTTAAGTATGTCAGTATGGTAGCAATATATGACGTCTTATCTGATAACAGCTCGCTAAGGTCCCGTGGTGCCTGTAGGTTGTCATGCAGTCTGTTAGTAGGCGTAATAGTGACCTAACCGTAAGTAACAGTGACCTAACCGTACAACATATCCTAACTGACTGTCAATCACGACGTAACTTCATTCCTTACAACATGACAGAACTCCTTGGAGATGGCAGCCCTCATATTGACAAAATATTCTCACAACTGAAAGACATCAACATATTTGACAAAATATAAAATAACAGAAAATCAAATCAAGCTGCACCAATTTTTTTTTCTCCCAACAGATTGCATCATTTCTAACTAACTTTTTTGAATCGGCAATGCTTTTACTGAGAAACAACTAACCCAGGAATAGAACATTTTTTTAACAATAATTGTACGAATAATTAGACGTACAATAGGATTCATATGTACCTACAATTGATATTACTTGAATTGTATTTATGTATTATTAATGTAACTGTATATGTGTATAACATTTCTTGTATAATTTTATTGGTCCTTAGTAATTTAACAGGATGTAAATATGTAGACAATAACGTAATATAATATAATGTAATAATATATACATAATGTAAATATATAGGCACTAATGTAATTTAATATTATGTAATAATATTCACAATATTTGTTAGTAGGCGTTCTACTGTTAAAGGAACGTTGAAAAAAATAAAATAAAATAAAATAAATTTCACTCGTATCTAATTGAATATATATGTATTTTTATAGCTGAAGAAGGTTGCCAAAGTGGATGCTGAAATGTTCCACATATAGATTTTTCTGAATCTCTGAGGTTTTTTCTTAGCCTAATCCCAACTATTCCTTGACATCTTATAGCCTCGACGGCTAACTATCTTCCTCTCATTAAGATATACTTTATATCCCAACTGCTTTCAACCTCCAATTAGAACTACATGGATTTTAGACTACTGTTGACATGCTCATGGAAGCCGATGAAATCGTGGGGTACTACGCCCTAAAAAACTAATTATAACCGACTTTTAGACCTTGTATAAAAATCAATAGAACTTATCAATGAATTATAGAGACACAAGATATATTTAACTTGAGACTAATCCATAAGAAATCCAGTCAGAATAATGCAGGATTAAAAACTTCTTTATTATTCTATAAATGCTATTTGCGAAGATCATGATCGAAGGTGGAATAAAAAGAGTTAATTTTTGAAAATGTGTTGAAATCTTTGTTGATCCTACCCACTAGATACAGAAAGTGACCCTCGTTAAAATGTAATATATATATATATATATATATATATATATATATATATATATATATATATATATATATATATATATGCTTGATGTTTATTTTTCGTCGCTGGGATGATATTTTTAGATGGAACGGCATTTTTCTCCAGCGGTGGTACTCCTCCTCACTTCTTCCTGGGATATTTCGATGGGTTCATCTCCATCTTCGTCAGCCAGGTACTTGTTTCTTCCTCGGTGGTTGCCAAGGGAATGATGTTTCCCTTGGCAACCACCGAGGAAGAAACAAGTACCTGGCTGACGAAGATGGAGTGAACCCATCGAAATATCCCAGGAAGAAGTGAGGAGGAGTACCACCGCTGGAGAAAAATGCCGTTCCATCTAAATATATATATATATATATATATATATATATATATATATATAATATATGTAATGAACCTAATAGGAGTTGTTTTTTTTTCTTTTAGGGTGTTTCTCCATCCAGGCCACTAGCGCCGCACTATGTATAGTTTGCTACCCTTCCCAAACATCCATTGTGGAGCAGGGAATTCGGAAAGAACTCAACACGCTACAGGCGGGACTCGAATCCCCCATCCCCCGTATGAGAAGGCTTGGTGTTAGCCACTAGAACACGGAGAGAACGAGGAATCCGTAAGTTCGAATCACAACGAAAAATATATAGATGAAGGTAATTGATAAATTCCTGTTCTTTGTAACCTTATTTCGTATTTAAGATTTTTATTTTTCAATATTACACAAAATTAAAATATTTTAATTATATCTAGACATTTTCACAATTTATAATATTAAACATGGATTAAAATTATAAAGTGCTACGTTAATATTAATTTGCTAGTGGGCGAGCAGACGGAATTCAATTTGTTGAAAGTTCCTTGGTGAAAGTGAATTTTCGAAACAAAAATAAATGTGATCAACAGACTTAAACAAAGGTCAAGCCAAATGTTTAATTAAGAGGGAAACTCAGGAAATTCCTTGAAACTCCTTGAACTTAATATTACAAATTTTCAAGTACATTCAAGTGATTTTGTGAAAGTGTGACTCAAGAAATTAAATATTTGTTAATTTTTAGCCAGTATGTTTTGCTATTATGCTATACAAAAATTCGCCTTTTTTAATTTCTTTAGTTTAATCAGAATCGCCATTGTTTAAAAGTAAAAGATACATTATATATATTTTATAAATATATATAAAAAGATTTATAGATTATTTTATATTGCAAATATGTTTTCTGAGATATGTTATTGTCAACTAATGTACAATTTGAATCTAATTTCATGTATATTTTATATAAATGCAGACAATCTGAAGGAAACTTGAAAGCTTACTCGTCCCAAATGACATACACGAGTTACACATTAAAGATAGCCCACTGTACTCCAACATCTTAAACACACTAAAATAATTTATAAAATATAGCCACTTACTAAAATTTGGAAAAATAAAAGGATTATCGCATGGTTACCTGAACATATATAAATATAAAATTACGTAAATAATTATTATATATATGTGCGTGTGCGTGTGTGTGTGTATGAAAGCCTTATAATAATTTTTTATCATTACTTATTTATGTCATATCATTTGTTTTAGTTAGCTATTTTTTTATACATATACATTTTTCTTAAATGCGAAATAACCTTAAAACCCTTTTTTATTATTGCTTCCCTTGATTTATATTTACATTACGTTATTTATATGAATTTTTTATATTAAAATGTTATCTCATTAAAAGGCAAATCGCCTTTGTTGCGATGCTCTAAATAAATTAAATAAAATAAAAATTAAAGCTAGCAAATTGTTTTCTGAATTGACATCGCTTGTACAACAAATTTATTTTTAGCAGTTTTTTGTTTACATGTTTGATTGTATGATTGAATGTACATATATATAATGTTTAATGGGATGAATAATTAATTGCATAACTGGATAAGTATGCATTTTTTAAATGGGTGATTGGAAGTAAAAGTAATAATTGTATTGGGCGAATCGCCATTGTTGCGGATGTTCATAAATAAAGAAAAATTTTATATAATCCATTAGGAATAACGCAATATGTAACAATGGGGCGTACAAAAATGTGATATGTAGCTACAACATTTCGAAGCTCACAGAAAATAACTGGGTGAGTCCAAAATCTATAATTTTCAGAGTAGCTCTTTTACAGAGAACTGACAGAGAAACCACACTGTTTTACGAGATGCCAAAAAATTCACAGAAAGTCAGTTAGTGACTTATTTTCACTATCCACGAGTCTTAGGAGATAATTATAATGTAAGACACTCCCTTTGCCCATTTTCCAACTTTTTCCTCGTGACCATCAATATACTCTTTCAGTCCAATAAAAACAGATATCAATAGTGTTAAAAATGTAAGATATTTTTCCCCTCATATACCATACAATCGCATAGATGAAACGTAGTCTGCTCTACGCCTGATGATAACATGGCAGACGGAACTTCTTAAACAAACCTCCCCGACAGACCACCACCTGACACAGTTCCAGGAAGCTATTTATAAACGACCCTCGTCTTTGTCAACACTGTCACAGACGAGCCATACCCGGAATAGACTTCTCTTAACAACCAGAATGAAAAGGTTTTGGCTAATCGTGTACATGTTATAAGCATCAGGTAGGTGATTCAATCGCAGGTGACAGCTAAACTGAAGGAATTTACTCAAAGGCGAATTCATGGGTGAGTGATGAGGTGCATACTGCTACAGAATATCATTATTTAATGTAACCATGACGTTCCAAATGTTGAAGCATAATTGCCTATATCTAAACATTACGTATTGGATGCACGTCAGTTACATAGTATGTGCAGTCCAAACAATATTGCAGAATGAGATGTTAATAGTTAGCCGTTGTGGTGTTAACAATTCGGCTTCGGCTAACAAAGGGAATATACAGTGTCGGAGTCACCGATTTGGCCCTATTTTTTTTTTCCTGGTGATTCTGCATCGAAAAATAGTCGACACGTGTCCGAGCGTTCCGTCTAATGCACCTTAGGAGCCGAGAAATAAAATAAAACAGGTTGAAAAGGCTTTATTTTATATATCGAGTTTAGAAAATGATATCGACATGATTCTTTCACCAATTAATTCCTTTTATAGAGTAGATTTTGAGTGTATAGATTTTGTTATGCGGCCATCATCCAATCATCCCCAAAAGAGGCTCAATTCAAAGCAATGAACCAAATTTACAGTAGTTATGGAAGTGAATAGAACAATTTTGTGAATTGAAGGATTTAATCCCCCTAGAGCCCCGGGATGGTTTAATGACAGCAGCCCTACCCCGAGAGCAAGGAGCCTATTCCTCATTAAGCCGACTGCTATGCCGGGAGATTATCTACCTCGTCTTCCTATTAACTACCTCCGGATGCAAGTCTCTAAGCCGCCGGGGATTCAAACAAGCCGATTTAGCTAATTCTTAATAAACCCAACTTCTACTCTCTTATTCATATTATACATCATCATGATAAGTCTTCAAGGATTTACTCAGGCTCAGATTTTTAACAACAAATTAATTGTGTGCTACCCCCAAAAATGAGATGGGTCCATTATATATATGAGTGTGAAGTATTTTAGGTTTTGGACATGACTGGATTTTGTAATGACCACCTCATATATATGCATATATATATATATATATATATATATATATATATATATATATATATATATATATATATATATTATAATATATATAATAGATTACTTTTTAATTAAGTTGGAATTCCTATTTTTTATTTTTTTTTTGTGTGTGTTTGTTTAACGGCGTATCAACATTAGGGCTATTAACGCCGGGCTGTCCTTGCTTAACGCCTGACCTTGCTTAACTTCGGTGATCTACGGGAACCGGTGCATTCAACGTGGCTATGGCCGTTGGCAGAATTCCTATTATGTTTAAATTTTCATTTTATCATTTTCCTTTAGCATAATTAAATCACAATACATGCACTATTCATAGCGAGACTATGGAGAGAAACAATAAAAAAAAAAAAAAAAAAAAAAAAAAAAAAAAAAAAAAAAAAAAAAAGTGAAGGAATGGTTGGGATTAGGCTACGATAAAACGTCAGATTTAAAAAAAAAAAAAAAAAAAAAAGAATCTATCTTACGAACTTTTCGGCAGCCTTCGCCATTAATGAATGTCAGAGGATGGAGAAAGCCCAAAGAAAACAGTGGTTTTCTGAAAGTTCCTGTTTTCTCTTACCTGAAATCTCAACCCATTCTCTGACTACCGATTACCTCAACGGCTAACTATCTTAATCTCACAATAAAAAACATAATAGGTTTAAAATAACCAGTTGCTCATTTGGCAACTAATAAAGACCATTTTAAAATAATAAATTTTAATAACTTATTAAAGTCATAGACAACAAACAACCAAACCATTACTTCCAGGTTTGGTTATATCAAATATTATAAATACTGACAAATACAGCGTAATTTTTGTTGGTCCTTTGAGCTTTCTTCAAAGCCTATCAGACGTGTTGCCTACTAATAATTTGTAATCAGTAATTATTGCGTAATTCCGGAAGAGCAGTCAATCTGGCGCACGACGCGTCGGGTTGACGTGATTAGTGCTGTTTCCTGTATAATAGTACACAGGAAACACGCTAATTAGCTAATTTCACAATTGAATGAATGCATTAATATCTAAAGCAGGCTTTGAGAGCCCAGAGATTACAAAGCTGAGAGCACTAAAGTCAAGGAAGCCATCAGTTAGACAGAAGCCCAAGTGGCTCAAGTGCGAGAAGACAGGACCACTTAATAAAGCAAACTCAATTAAAAACCCAATCTAACTCGGGTCGTCCTCCTATCCTCCTATGTAAATCGCTTCCAGGATTAGCATGCACGTTCTGCGTTCATACTAAGTCACAAACTTCTACAACCGTAATTAACAATAGCTCAAGCTTCTATGAACATGCAAATAACAAAGAAATAATTGAATCTAAAATGGTTAGTTTTGCCAGTAGAAATTACTCCTTTGTGCGTTTTTTCTCCGAAAAGGGGGAGCAATGGATGTTGCAGAACAAAATCAGCTTCAGAGTGGGACCGAAGAGCAACTAACCCCAGGGGGACACCGTTTGAAAAATAATTTTAAGATCAATGATATATGATCCTCGGCACGTCGGGGAAAAATTAATTTTAAATTCTGGAGGACCAATGTACAAAGAAATTATACCTACCCCAAAACAGAAGCTGTGTATTCGTCAGCTGCCAAGTACTCAGAGCCCGGATTCGTACAGTTCCTGGAATGTAGAAAGGGGGGCCTACGAAGGCAGCGTACTTTGGGGAGGAAAATTGTGATGCACGCATAGCAGAGCCTTCCGGAGGGTTCCTAAACGAACTCGTAAATGCTTGGCAGAAAGCGATGAAAACTATGAGTGCTCAGCCTCTATCTATTACGCGATCATAGAACGGGCGGTGTAACAGAGGAGGTGGTGAGCTGAGCCATGGCAAAGAGAGAAGCAATATAAACCTTATTGCATCAGCAACTAGCCAACAAGCAGGGGGAGGGGGTTATAACGGCTGTCAATCTACACTGTCAGAATGAATATGTAAGTATAATATAAAGGTTCCAGATATAGGATGCGCCTTTTTAAGGGACAACTACTCCGAAAAATATAGCATGCATGAAGCAAATAGCATATTTAGGGCGGAATCGTTTGCGATTAGGTAGGCTATGTAAGATATCAGATTTGAAGAAAACAGCAAGCAACTGATCATACCAGACTCACTAGCGTGATAAGGGCGCTGCCGAAATTCAAGAACGGTCATCCTATTATAGCAGGAATTTGGGAAAATCTTGCAAAAAAAAAAAGAAATTGGTCTGTTATGGGTTCCTTCCTACGAAGACAATGAACTTAATGAGAAAGCAGGCTAAAAATGCAAAATCAACTCAAATTGATAAAACAGAAGTTGAAAAGTTGTGCGGACATGATTTCAAAAATGTATTAAAATCCAAGCACTGACAGTAAGGACTAACGACAGGTTAAACACAGAAAGTAATCTAAAAAATATAAAAATAAATTTAACTGTTTGGAAAGCTTCTGATAGACTGAACAGGAGAGGAAGTGTTTTTGGCAAGAATGCGAATTGGTCATACCAAAATAACGCACACTTATCTTCTAATACTACTCTACCCTCCCGCCTGTGCGAAATTTACGGTGCAACATTTTACTACACAATTATACGATACAATCGGGCGAGGAAATTGAACAACATTAAAGGCAGCATAGCTGAAATCTTGAGGGTACTCGTACACGGCGAGGAAAATGTCAAGATTTAGACAGCACAGTTCAAACCTTAGGGTGGGTTTACAGTTGCTAGTTATTGCAGGATATTTATATCAGAGAGAAATTGCGACTATTGAAACCCCATGTAAAATGTATGTCTGCAATAAATTCTACCATGAGCAATTTATTGCCGACATACATTTTACATGGGTTTTCAATAGTCGCAATTTCTCTCTGATATAAATATCCTGCAATAACTAGCAAGTGTAAACCCACCCTTAGGGTGCGTTTACACTAGTAATGTTATTGCAGGATGTTTATATCAGAGAGAAATTCTGACTAGTGTAAACCATGAGCAATTTATGTCAGACATACATTTTACATGGTTTTCATTAGTCGCAATTTCTCTCTGATATAAATATCCTGCAATAACTATCCTAGTGTAAACCCAACCTCCCGGCGAAGAGAAAAGGTTAGATTTTCAGAACAATCTGTATTTTGACCGTTTCGGCATTCTCTGCCAAAGAGCCTAGGTTATCCAAAGAGCCTTCATTAAATGCCTAGGTGAGGGAGGAAAACCACGATAACTTTGGTTGCCATGGTTGGGCATATACTGCCAAAGAGAATGCCGATAAGTCGCAGTATTGATGTTTCCAAAAATGTAGTTTTCTCTTAGGCGAATCCCTGCCTTGACTTCTTATTAGCTCAACTGCTAACTATGTTCATCTCATTATAAACCAAAATTGTTAATAACAAATAATTCTATTAGGAAACATGAGGTGTTAATATTAGCATAACCAAAACCATTATGCTCTTTGGCCGATCTGTTACAAAGCAGACAAACATTCTTTGGACACAGCTACTGCCAGGAAAGGCACGAAGTGGTGCAAAATTAACATTCAGTTTCAACAGATTAATCAATTCGGATCCGGATTACAATTCGTTGTTATAAATAAACTAATTCGACTTTGGACGGTCTTTGAAGTGTCGGACACCGATGCTCTGCCACTTCGAGTTGGCCCAATCATTGAAAGAGTTCTCTCTCAAGCTCTGCCTTAGCTTCTTTATGTTCTGACTATGGCTGATACCATCTTTAGGAATTTCAAGCCTTTGGGCACATTTGAACCATTCCTCAGCTTAATAAAAGCAACTGAAATATTTCGTCTGAAACACTGTCGAGCTTTTGAGAAACAGACCAATGCTTCAGTGGCACGCTTAATGGCATCTAAGCATCCCAAGCCCCATGTATCGCCGAGGTTGCAAAGCATACCGTTGCAAGCATTCGCAGGCAGACCTATTATTATTGCATTCACGCTCCTTCGGATTAATACCTTCACGCCTTCCAGCAAAGTCGCAGGCACTTTAATGAAGGGGGCTGTTTGGAATGGCTAGACGAGGGAAAGGAAAATACACTGATTTATGATAATTAATTTTTGATCTGTCATTAACCAATTTCATGATGTCAGTAGATGTCTCATACTCAGAAAAATAGCCATCAAATAAATTTTGACGAAATTTGGTTTAAAAATCGATCTGAAGCAATTTTCGATGGGGAGATGACAATCGAAAGTGTTAGTTTTGTTCCTTTGGACGGGATATTATCTCTACTTAACCCACTTTTTAATTGGTTGTTGTTTTTTTTTTAATTGCATTTAATATTAAAATGATTATTTCAGAAATACATGGTAAGAAAATAAGAAACATATTTTTAATAGTGTTTTGCTAGAGCAAACGATGAGGAGGCGAGAGATATTTCCTTTTATGATACCTTCATTTTCCTGTTGTGGCACCTTAAATCGTCCTTACCTCCGAGATTTTTTTTTTTTTTTTTTTTTTTTTTTTTTTTTTTCTCGAAATATCCATCAATAACTGCTTCTTTCATGTATTAATGGCACTAGGGATATGAACGGAAACACGTTTAGATGACGCAGTTCCTGGTAGTCGGAGGTTTTTATATTTATATAAATATGACTTAGGGCAGCCTACAAATTATTTTTCTTTTTTTGTTAATATTATAACCCGAAAAAATAACAAAAATTACATACTTTTATTACGTAAAGTGGTGGAAGAGTTGAAATACAAATAAAAGTCCCAAGAGCAGCATTTTTTGTGACAACTTTTGCAATCATTTAATTAATTCTAAGCTGAAAAGGTTCGTATATAAATAAAAAATGATGAAAAAAAAAGAAATAAACCCCAGCAAATAACACAAAGGTTTTTCTACGCTGCCAGAAGAGAAGAACATTCTGGCATATAAGGCGTTTCCCTATAGACAACTTAAATATATATATGTCTGCCTGTATATATATATATATATATATATATATATATATATATATATATATATATATATATATCCACACATGCAAAAAAAAATTTGTATGGCACATGTCAACCCTTAAGGTCAATAACGCCGTTTCTTTGAGTCGTAATTATTCTTTAGCGAACAGGAGTCCGACTGTTGTTATGGCTCTTTTAGTTGCACATAAGCACGGCAGTTTGACAAATTGTGCTTAAATATATTAACTATTATCGGATGCGTTGAATATGGATCACCCATAGCAAGGAGAGAAGATAGAGAATCTGTAAGCATCTTTAATGGGTCTATGTTGGAAAATTTATCTTCAGGGCTTTGTCAATTGAAAGTAGCTCGAGTAGTGCAGTTACTGCAGATCGCCAAGAGAGCGAACATGCAGGATCCTGATGAGCTTTGGCCGAAAACCATCTTTGGCATGAGGCTTTGGCAAAAACCTCACGTGAAAGTTCTCGCAGATGAATTCACCCTTGGGCCCACTGATTTTTGGCAAAGTTCCCGCGGAAACAATGGTAGCATTTACGGTTTGGTGATTATTGGCTTCCAGGTACACTTTTCGTAGGTACTTGGAGGCAAAGAATCGTATGAAACCAGGGCGTTATATTTAACCGTTCTTGAGAAAATTGAAGACAAAAAACTATAATATTTTTAAAACTGGGTATAAATGCCTATATTCGATTTCCCAAATTAAAATCCTCAATAAATTAATAACCTGTTAGTTATCTCAAAATTACGGCAATAACTTATTTTTAATAAAGAAGAATCCTTCGATACTGCGTACAGAGTGAAAATTTTGGATCCAAGAAAAAACATTTCTACTGGTTTTTACATGTTTAAATTTTTCCCGTGCTTTGACAAATATATCAAACACCAAGAAGTGTATTTTGAGGACAAAAAAACCTTAAACATTAATAAAATTGGAAAATATTTCATCTTGGACAAGTCGGATTTCTCAAACGATTGATACAATTATTACAAGGGCCTCGTATTGGATGCTCGTGAAGTTATTTCAATGTGGCTCAAGAGAGTTGACCTCTTTCAGCGGCGGGCCCCATCATAGGATGACCTTTCTTAATGTATGTGTGTTTAAAGAGTCTGACTCAGGAACTCTGTAGGGAACTGTGATTTTTAATGGATTTCTCTCACAAGGGGAGTATACAGTGGTGGGGTCACCGATCTGGTCCATTTTTTTTTTCTGGTGATTCTGCATTGAAAAATAGTCGACATGTGTCCGAGCGATCCGTCCAATGCGCCTTAGAAGGTCAGAAATAACATGAAATAGGTTGAAAATGCTTTATTTTATATATCGAGTTTGGAAAATTATATCGACATGACTCTTTCGCCAATTAATTTGTTTTGGGGAGTAGATTAAGGTTTTCGTTTTCAAGTAAGCTAGCATTATAAATTTTTTTTACACAAAAAAATAATAGCAGATTTAAAATCAGCACCCCAAGAAACCCCAATGTAGTAAATATCATTGAAAACAAAAAGTAATAATTTTTTCCCAGTCCAGAAGAGCCCAAACATTTGTAAGCAAAACAGTTACGTGACGATTTGAAATTCAATATCTCGCCTTGAGATAATCCGATTTTTACGTCTTTGAACTCTTTCAAAAGAAGAAAGACTCCTTTTCTAACCATATAAATAAATATTGTATTATCTCAGAAGGTACTTGTAAAAAATGGTTCTGAAAATAAAAATAAAATGGTAACGTTATTTCATATAACGTCGATCCGTACAAAAACCCCAATTGTAAGAAAAAAGGTCACAATAAAGCCTTTATCGACCCTCCAATTTGGTTTGAATCAGGGAAATATTCTTTGAAATATGGTCGGATTTTAGCCTTAGCGAAATTTAAAATACCTTTTTTTTTTTATTTTTGGAATCTTTCCAAAGTTTGAATATATTTTTTTTAATGTACTAAAAAGAAGTCTGCCATCTGTGTGTGTGTATATATATATTTATATAAGTATATATGTATATATATATATATATGTATATATATATATATATATATATATATATATATATATATATATTACGACGCATCGACGTCCTGGCCATTAGCGCCGACATCCAGGGTGCAGCGAGAAATTTTCCGAACGAGCCGTGGGATGAGAAAATTCCTGCCACAGGAGACCCCGTCATATATAATATATATATATATATATATATATATATATATATATATATATTTTGTAATCCGCATTTCCGGATTGAGTCTTGAGGTCCTAGAGATGAAGGGTCTTGAGGTCCCTTGGTTTGCCAAGGGTTACCCTGCCAGACTGCATTACCGTTTTCTCCTATTATCCAGACTTACTCAATGTGGCGACTTGGGAGATTTTGTAGCATCTTTAAATGATTGAACGCTAAGATTTATTATCAACAAAACAAGGTCACGAAATAATCTTATTGCTTAGGAATAACATTTCCTTACATTAGATTGAATAAAGAACTGGTAAATAGGTTTTCCTTCAAATAAAACAGTTGTCATAATAAATTTAATATTATAATATGTGCTTATGTTTCCTTCTTGTGTAATGTTTTATTTCGGAGAAGATTTTTACTCGAATATACATATATATTATGCAGACAAACAAGCACAATAATCTACAGCAGGAAGTCAATATGATATTACAGACATAACATGGGAAGAAGGGTTCTTGAAAATTTCTAAGTTCATAGAAACACAAAGGCACGAATTATGTTACAGAACAGTAGAAATAAACTACGACAAATCAAATCCGCAACCAATAACTGGCCGTCCGGCACCAGAAGATGAGACGAGGAGAAGTTGTACTGACACGCTTATGGATTGGACACACTATCCTTACCCACAGATGACAATAGAACCGAAAGCAGAGGGAGATAGAGATGGCGATGAAAGCTCGCTGAAAGAGGTTTGGATCAAGTTTCCAATTAAGGGGATCAGCTGTTAATGGTTATTGGACTATCCTCTGCCCATCCGACCGTCCGTTTGCTCATCCCGTCTTTCTCTCATCTAATCATCCCCTCTCCCTAGCATTCATCTTATTGCTGTAGTCCTAGTCTATTCGCATTGCCTGCGGAACACTTATAAAAGGAAATTTCTTAGAAAGAAAAATCTTACAAGAGCGTTTGTTTGGTCAAATTTTGTTTATACATTCGTCAATGACGAGCACTTCGCATATTGCATAATATGAGGTTTCTTCAACAGAGAGGGTAGAAGTTGATACATTCATTTATATTTTACCAAGGGTGGCAACCTATAGATAACCCGTCCAAAAGTCGTACGTAATAATAATGGACGTTAAAATTTAAATAAAATATTTTACCGTTGGTCTAGTTTATTAACAGCGCACAGAGTGATAGGTGCAGTTTGTTGACTTCGCCTTTATACAATAAACGAAATCCACATAGAAAACCTCCCATTTGCAGGAAGTGCTTCATCTGAGCGCGTTTGCGTTCATATCCCCGGTCTTATTAGTAACAGAATAGAAGTAGTTATCTTTAGGTTTAGATCATTCCTGAAAAATATAACATAAATTCTCAAAGAGAAGGAAGATTTTAGGCTTTACAACAGGAAACTGGTAATATCCTATTACAACAGCAAACTGGTAATATCAATAAAATACTCATTCATTTTAATTACTTATGCAATTAAAAAATATCGATTAAAATAAGAGGTATATAGAGATAAAATCCCGTTCAAAAGAACAAAACTAACAATTTCAAAGTTTTAAGCATTTATTTATCCGATCGACATAGCCCTATCAAGATTTACATCAAAGCCTTTTTTGCAGAGAATTCAGTAAGCTTTCATATTGCGTCATGAGGTCAAGCTCATAAGCGGGTTTTCCCCTACGGTACGAGGGAGGAAACGCCTGGAAATACTCACTTCATTGTTGTTCACACTTTCGAATGTTCATGTTTTACTAAGATGCCTCTTCGAGATATTTAAGATAATGTACAGATATCCCAAAAGTTCTCTTGTCTGTTAATAAACTATTTTTTTTTTTATAAAACTGCCTAAAATTCAATGATTCTATTTACCCAAACTGAAATTAGTTAGATTTTTTTTTTTTTTTTTTTTTTTTTTTTTTTTTTTTTTTTATTACAGCGCATCGACAAATCGTGGTCATTAGCGCCGACATCCAGGGTGCAGCCAGGAATTTTCTCAGCGAGCCTTGAGATGAGAAAATTTCTGCCGCCGGTGGGGATCGAACCCACCATCTCCCGCTTATGAATCTAGCGCGCTAGCCACTAGACCACGGGAGACCCCTGAAATTAGTTAGAAAAACAAGTTTTATCCACTTTTCTCAAAACTGTTACAGACAACGCTTTAAAAATTATTGCCTTCGTTCTCCTACGTTCGAGAACCTATAAAACGAATATCTGCATAAATCAGTGTTACGGGAGATGTATTCTGTTGGCTAAAGAACTTGATCATTGAAATTATACTGAGTATTTTTGTACCAAATGTCATAAAAATCGGGCTATTTTTGAGCTTGTGATATATGTGTGTGTGTGTGTGTGTGTGTGTATATATATATATATATATATATATATATATATATATGTAAAGTTCCTTCACTCTAGGACTACTCTTATATAATGAAGACATGTGATTATGCAGGCAGTGGGTCTATTTAGATAGGCAGTGCATCCCATATGTTCAGAACAGTAGAAGAGAGTTATTGTATTGTAATGCTTCAACGTATGGGTTATAAACTTTGTAATTTAATTATTCTTTACAGGTATGTAATTTGGCTACCCCTAATGATTGTTATTATTGTTGTTTTGTTTATTATAATGTATTTATGTATTCTTTACAGAATAATAAGATCTAGTTTATAAAAGAGAAGGAGTTTTTAATATCGTTACAAATTAAATTACAAAGTTTATAACCCATACATTGAAGCATTACAATACAATAACTCTCTTCTACTGTTCTGAACATAGGGGTTGGAAGACCACCAGGTATTATTGTCTAATTCTACAATTTAAAGGCGATGTTAGCCATAAAGCCTATTAATGGCTATAGAAAAGTGGGGACAAAGATAGATGATAATATAAGGAATGAGTATTTTGACGAAGACGGCAATCTCAGTTATAAAGATATTCCTTTAGAGGAAGTAAATATTATAGAAAAAACAGCTGATGATTTGGGCAAGTCAGGAGTCAATTTTTTTTTACTTGAAAAATTAAAAGAATTAGAAACTGAATTTGAGCTGGGAGGTTTATCTGAAGACAAGGTATTTTGGTTAACCTTACCAGAAGAATACAAAGAGGATATGGCGAAACGTGAAGAGAAGTTATTTGTTCACATAATCAAAAGGAGTGAAACTGAATTTCTGTACTGCCCGGGCAAATATTATTTTAAAAATTGGAAAATTATCAGAAAAACTACACTTATGTAGTGAAGAATAACAAATTCTCTTATGATATACTTTTGGGTCTTGATACTATAAAAAAGTTTAAACTTATTCAGGATGAATCGCTAAATATTTTACAAAAAAATGGCATTGAAGTAATGAACTTAAAAGATGAAGAAACGAATAAAAAAATTGAAGACGAGAAGAATATTGAAGATATTGACAAGAAGAAAGATACTAAACACGATTTTAAGAAAAATGAAATTTTTGTAGGAAATAGTCTAATAGAAGATGAGACAATGTCATTAGATCATGTTAAATTAAATATAAACGAAAAGCTATCAATGGAAAGATTAAAATTGGATCATATCATAGAAGATAGTAAGTAGAGTAAGTTCCTTCACTCTAGGCCTACTCTTATATAATGAAGACATGTGATCATGCAGGCAGTGGGTCTATTTAGATAGGCAGTGCATCCCATATGTTCAGAACAGTAGAAGAGAGTTATTGTATTGTAATGCTTCAATGTATGGGTTATAAACTTTGTAATTTAATTATTCTTTACAGGTATGTAATGTGGCTACCGCTAATGATTGTTATTATTGTTGTTTTGTTTATTATAATGTATTTATGTATTCTTTACAGAATAATAAGATCTAGTTTATAAAAGAGAAGGAGTTTTTAATATCGTTACACACGCACACACACACATATATATATATATATATATATATTAAAATACATTTGAACTACCTTTATGTTTGATATCTGAGGGTTCTAAAATTTCATACGCGGGTTTCCTACCTATGGAGGGAGGGAGGAAACGCGCTAAAAAATAAAACAAAATTTTTATAGATTTGTTTACAGAATTTTTCTCATACAATCGGATATAGGCTTCCATTATGTAGTAACAAAAAGGCTTATAAGCAGAGTACATTATCGGCCGACTGACAAAGAAGATGTGTATGGATGGTAGGGTATGTTATCAGAGAGTGTCAGGGGTTGGGTATTGTATTCTCTCCTATCGCCAGCAGACTGTCTATACCTCCGCACTCTGCCTTGTTCTCAGTCCTATCATCACTACACACACCCCTACAGGGGCAGAACCATACCATGATTTCAGAAAACTACCAAGCTTCTCCATAATATGCGTTTATATAACAATTCCCACAGTACTAATTAAATTTAACAAAGCATTGTAAATTTTTTTTTACAAAAGGAGGAAACCCCTCTGGGCTCTTGTCCCTTGTTAAGGGACTGATTTGTAAATGTATTTATATATATATATATATATATATATATATATATATATATATATATATATATATATTTATATATATATATATTTATATATATATATTTATATATATATATACATATATTATATATATTTATATATATATATATACACACACATCATATATGTGTCTAATTGGTCTTTAGCGGCATTAAATATAGTTAGATTATGATGAACTTTGATTAAAAAAATACTGCTTCTGATTTAGAAGGAGAAGTTCGTTATCCACGAGAATCACCATGCTGGAATATTGTCTTTGTTTTTATGTGATGTATTCATTTATTTTTTTTTTCGGCGTCTCAACAAATGGGCTATTAGCACCGGGCTATCTACAAGTTTCTACCCTTTTATAATGCAACGTGGACTGTCTCCCATTCAGGTACTTGCCATGTCCAACGTTGCTTAACTTTAAAAATCAGTGGGAACCAGTGTATTCAACTTGGCTATTGTTGTATTGCCGTTGGCTATAGTTTTTATCATGCGAAATTTCCGCAAACATAAATGCAGTGCTTACAGCTTTGCCTTTATCGGCTTACAGGTACACATTTTATAGGCGGTTACAAGTACATTATGGAGACGCATTAAGGCGACTCAGTTCTATACCGAAGACCTTCTTAAATCCATCGTCCTTCAGGTTTCTATATTCCTTCCCACCGTACAGCTTCATTCGAAAAATCATTTGTCACCGCGTTATGGAATTTCTTACCTCTATGTGTCCACCATGCTACCAACCGAGTTTCATAGGTATGTATCTATCCATGCCGTTGTAATATTATTTTATTTTTCCAGTTCTCCAGGGGACCCATGGAATTCTTCCACTTTGCTTAAGAATGTGTTTAGTTATGCAGCTCCTCCGTGATGGACATTTGTCACTATAAGCCAACAAAAGCACACAATTCCCACCTAAATTCCATCAACCAGCAAGCTAACTCCGTTGTAAAAACAGTTCCACCATTAGACGTTACATTATTCAAGCGGTCAAGTGTATCTCTGGAAGAAGTTGACTTTTTAATGATAAGCAAGCTGCTTGATAAAGAAGTGGCAGCTTGAAGGAGGACATTACTAATTCAGACCTGGAAGTGCCCCTTCCAGCGCCTCCTCAAGCCACTAAATTTATCAGGGGAACTAACACCGTCATAACAAATCTTTATTATCAAGACACTCTGAGTAGGTCAGATTTACATATACTGTGCCGTCTTATCATATTTTAATAACTATTTAATATTTACATTAACACAATTCATAAGTGTAATGTATTTATGTTTTCCTTTTAGCGCGTATCCTCCCTCCCACCACAGGGAAGAAACCCGCTTATCACACCGAACCAATGACGCAAACCGGAAGTACTGAGTAAAAATTTAAAATTGTACATATATATATATATATATATATATATATATATATATATATATATATACATATATATATATATATATATATATATATATATGTATATGTGTGTGTGTGTGTGTGTGTGTGTGTGAGACCAGTGGTGTTGCTCCTCTTAATAATGCGATATTTTCCCGGATTCCTCAGGCTATTATGAAAGAGCCCTAATCGTTGACAAGATAACCATCAAGGATAGATGATGATAGCCTGACGAAGCCGAAGAGGAATCCGGCGAAATATTGTATTGTATAGGGGATTAACGTCGCTGGAGGGAGAAGCCATCTCTCCAACTAAACAGAAGATATATCTATATATATAAAAATCACGTGTCTGTTTTTCTGTTTGTTTGTTCCTTATACAAATCCACATCGTTTGACTGATATTGACCAAACTTCGCACATAGATACGTCTTGATCCGGGAAATCTCGTAGGCTAGCTAAAAATCTTCTAGGATTCATAGTTTGGAAGTAACGAGTTCGAAACTGTCATATACAGAAGAGTTTATAGTCAGAAATCGGCATTTTCTTTCCAGTGTTGCCCCTCCTAAGAAGAAGTGCAATAAAAAAACCTTTGTTTGTTTATCTAAATAGTAGGTTTATATTCTCAGAGTTTGGACAAATATCATATAAGATATCATATAATAAAATATAATATTTTTTAAGATTAATTTCCTTAATATCAGATCAGTTTTCTTCATATCAAAACAATTTTCATTTGATTGCCTAGGGCAACACTGCTCTAACCAGAATATAGACTAATATCGTATAAATAAGTATATCATAAAAATGTTCTGTGTTTATCTAATCATAATTTGGACTAATATAATATAATTAAGTGGTCATGTTTCTATTCAGAACTATAATAATTTCAAAACTTTTGCTGAGAGGTAGTTTTTTCTCTTTAGTAAAGGAAGGTTGCAATGTCGGTTATAGTATTCGGTTGAATAATCTCTCACTCGCTTTTCTGTTAAATGAATATGTTTGTACTGGTATTTGATGGAGAGGGTTTTAGTATGTGGAAAAACACTTAACTTTTTTTTTTAAACTGATGAGGTGTGTAAATGTCATTGAAAAGGCAAAGGAGACCAAAGTTGGTGAAGATTGGGATCAGCAAGATCAAATAAACAGTTTGAATTTCTTTGTGATTTGACAACAGCCTAAGACATAATTCAGAAATTTGATAGATTATACCTAAAGGAATCAACAGCATAGTAAATTGTACATAGAAACTTCAGATTATGTTAAAAAAATAAAATTCAAACAACTGAAATGAAACAATCAGTTTATCTGGACATGTTATAAATTTATAAAACTTGTATTGTAAAATGGACCGTGTCCCTTTTGAAAACAATAAGAACAAGGCTAAAAGTATTTTGGAATTGTTTACACTGATGTGGACCTTTTTTTAACTAGGAGTCTCAAAGGTGAAAAATATTTTGTTTCATTTATAGATGATTATAGTAAGATTGCCCTCATGTTAATTTCTTCATAATTGTTCAGTATTGTTTATTGTTATTTAAGTGTTTAGTGATGAATTCCCTTTGTCGCGGTCTCACTGATGTATAAATAAATAATAAATAATTTGTTTTAAACATAAAGATTTTTTTAAGCATTAAAAACTCCTTTGTGAACAATGTCATTTTGTAAAGGACTTAAATTTATGAACTTGAAATTAATTCTCTCACATACATATGCAAATATTATTAAAATATTATATTAAATGTTGTTATATTTAACTTATTGTTTTATTCGCATATAGATAGATGTACATAATAAATTATATAAATGTTTATAATCATACAAATAAATGTAAATAAATGAATTAATTTTCACCACATTTTGAAACATTATTTTATTATTATAAGAGCTGTATGGTTTAGCAACCCTATTAATTTGGGCAGCCTCACTTTAATTTTTTTTTTTAATAAAGTTATTCTTCTTATAATATTTCTTTTGCAAGCTATTTTTTTGCAGATAAATTAATGTATTAAAATATTATTTTTATAAGAAGAGGAAGTCACGTGAATTGTGGTGTTCTAATAAATGAATAAGTAATTAAATTTTCCATGCAATTTTTTATTAATTTAATATCCATAATAATTTAATCATTATATTCTGCCATATGCTTCCTTTTGTCTGGGATAGTTATATCCTCTGACTGTCACCATTTAGTCGGATAGCTGGTAACGCACATTTCATGAAGTGTTTTATGCACCTTGGAATTTTGGTGTATTGCATGTCGTGGATATGTAAGGCATATATGTGTATCCTGGACATACCTTGGAACACCAGGTACTGCACATAGGGGAAAGGTGTTAAAAAAATATGTCACTAAAATGGTATTTTATTCAGAAGCCAACAATCTTTAATGTATAATTAAGGCAAGTTGCTTTATTTCTAGAACAGCCACAACTGTCCTGTCCAGATGATTGGTGCTCTCTCACTCTTACGGTTACACGCACTGCATTGCAGTCTATCATCGGCTGAATTTATTTTCATGTCTGCTGATTACTAAACCTCACAAAAAGTGTCTGCCCTTTTGTAATTATTTTCAATTATCCAGACACTTTCACAAAGGTTACTTAATTGCCAACCTTGGTCTTCCTCTGCCGCTCGGCATTTCCATTGCTGACGAAGGCTACCAATGAGTAGCCGAAACGTCCGAAATATAGATTTTTTTAAAACAAAATCATATTGAGGTTTATTTAGCCGAATCCCAACCATTCCATCTGTACTTATTTTCAATTATGGTGTTTAAATAGCAGTGTGAAGAAGAGACTTCATTTAATATTACAAAAAACCCACTTCAGTTTTGTTTTTATATGTATCCCACTTAAAAGTGTCTACCTTATATATTATTCATTATAGAATTGCCTTAATTTTACATTAAAGAATTATGGCTTCTGAATAAAACACTATTTTTGGCCCATAGTTTGTTACTGATTACCATGCGCAGTACCTGGTGTTTCAAGGTATGTCCAGCAACCACATACTTAACTTTTTATCTACACTAGAGACCCACTATAGCACAATTTCAAGGCACATAAAACACTTGAAAAGTGTTACCAGCTCTTGGACTAAATGTTTAAATACGGTTGCAATTCTGGTAAAAATATTGTTGCTCGCCAAGTCAATGTCGTTATTGAAATTCCCAAATACCTTTAATTCATTGTTGTCCATAACTGCAAGAAAAATATCTTCAATTTGTTTTTATTCTTAGAGGCCCCTATTTCCTATGATAGAAGGACTATCCTTATAGAAGAGCCCATGAACCATAAAATTTGAAACAGAAGCTTTAATAGAAAGGACTATTAACAAACTATGTTTTTAAAACTTTCCTTTTGGCATAAATAACATACACCCTGCACGACTTACCTACTTTTTCATTCATAAAAAAAAACTCAGTTACGGATTATTACATGAACAGGTAAACAATATAACATATTAATATTATATTTGCGCAAGGTTGAGGTTTTAGCTTTAGATGCGAAGCCCTTAAAATAAATAAATATTATATTTAAAAAAAAATCAATGAAAATAAAGAATATAGTTTCAGTTGTAGGTAATTACAACTTATAACTAATCATAACCTTAATTAAATGCCTCATTTGTATTGCTATTTTTTATGAATATTTATTTATGGACCACATATTTTTTTTTCTTTAAAAAAATTAAACACAGGGAGTTTGGTTTGGATTTTCTTTAAAACGGTATTGCAATTAAATTATTTGGAATCATTTAATTGTAATACCATTTTAAAAGTAAGGGTACTTTTTAAAATAAGGGTACTTTTTAAAAAATAAGGATTAATTTATTTTCCACCCCACTTTCTCTTAAAAAAATGAAAAATAAATTTTTCAGCCGAGTTCTCAATTTATTATCTTATATTCTCATAATTTGGACAAATATAATATAATCATTAATTTTTTTAAATATATAATATAAAGTAGGCGTACCATGGAAGCTGGGTTAAAACTATTTAATATGAAGCATGTGTAGCATGGTAAGCCCGGCTACAGATATTTAATATAAAGTAGGTGTAGCATTGCACACCGGGTAACAGCTAGTAAGTTATATATTTTTCTGTTCGCTCTCCATATGACCCCTTAGATGCTTTGCTTTGAGATTTCATTTTTAAATTTTTTAATTAAATTTGGCGGAAGGTGATTAAAAATATTCGTTTATTCCCAACTCTACTTGTTTCATACCATTCTGGCGCCTCTTCAGGACCTAACAAGTAAAAATATAAATATTTCTGGTCTCATTTTTACTCACAAACAAGACTAAATTGAGTACTTTTTATTTTATTTTTATTACCCTTTCCCCGCCTTCCTAGTGAATTAAGACATATTAAATGCCGCAATAAACATAATTTACATTTATTTTTATTATTTAATTATTTCGTGGAATAAAATAAGGGTGATCAGATCTCCAATTTTTCAAAAGAAGCCCAGGACTTAATATCTAATACACAAAAAACAATATAAGAAAAAAATATATTGAAGAATAAGTCAGAAAAAATTAATTCAGAAATTTTAATGAAGAGGGAAAACAAATTGAATAGAAAATTAATGTGCAATGGGTTAAAAAGTTGAGGGCTGTAAAATAAGCAATTAAAAGGAAAGCTTAATTTACTACATACTTAGTAATATTTAATTTACTACTTATTTAATAATATTACACAATGGTCTGTGAAAAAATATTATTTCAATTAACATTGCATGTCCGTTAGCTATACGTTTGTATGCCTGGAATAGTATGTACGGGTTACCCACAGCAAGTCGGTAGCATCTAGGTCTTGAAGAATTGCCTCTTTGGGTGCACCTAAACTGGACCAGTTCCGATCCGATCCAATAGCCACCGACTGTCAGAAGAAAAACAAACACATGAATATCAATGGGGGTGCGTACATTGGTCCCGACCCGATCCAATCCGGTCCAATCCAATGGCCACCGATTCTTGACCATTCAAACTTGTTTGTTTCTAGACTGATTTCGGACCGACGAAGCAAAATGGCGCCAACCCACTTATTGTGTTCCAAAAAGATCTACAGGTTCTAAATCTTAACCGATTTCAATACAATTTTTTTTATATATATCAAAGGAAATAAAATTTAGAACAACTTTGTCAATTCACATTTTTGTTTTTACTTTCCCTTGTATATTAAATTGCGTGGAAAGATGTTTATAACTATCGAACGTGTGTAACCTTCCAATATTTATAACCTTCTAATGTGTATAACCTTCCAATGCTTATAACCTTCTAGTTAACTTTCTTATAAATAATTTTAAAATATGAATACCAATACTTCTCTTACCTGCAACATTTAACCTAATCAAAGTTTTCTACGCATATTAGATGGTATTTCTTAGATTAATCACTCATTTTCACTTCACTACAAGGTCATTACTGACGAGCTGTGACTAAATCGGATCGGGAGAAATACGGGTCCAATGTAGGTGCAGCCTTAGCCATGTCTTTTACATTACCTACATGAAAATATGTCTAATTGTCAAAGCTACCACACAAAATGTGCATATTGGTATGTCTTTTCTTTCCATAAAGTTGTTGTTGTGTGTGTAAGGAATATCCAATTCTATGCCTTGTCAGTATGACTTCCTCTCCTTTTGTCAATGTACTGACACATTTTATGAAAACAACTAGTATTTCTAAAGGGACACAAATCAAAATTCGGTGTTTTTCATTTCTGACTATGAAAGCCATAGGAAATATCACTATATCAACCACCAAAACTGTATGTACTTAGCTTCAAAGCTTGTAGACCAGAGGACACTAGTGTCACCCTTCATGTCCTAATGATATGCCCCATACATAGGCAAGATTGATACATTTTGAGTTGTTTTATTGAACGAAGGCTTGATGTTGCATCGTCACTACCTAAATACAGCTACATAGAATATAATCCTCGATGGAACTCATCTTAAATCCAAGCCTGAGTCAGAGGATGATTTTATTAGTGTAACACGTTGCGTCACATTTCTTATAGACATCCGCAAGTAGTAAGAGAGTTAGCGACAAAGAGATCGATCGAGGATGAGGTCAGAACCACTCCGACAAACTGTAATCAGATTGTGTCAACAAGGTTGTACGACAGAACTAATAACTAATCCCATTTCCTTTCTAATTTTAGGAATTGCAGACCTTTAGGTTGTGGCCTGGGAGGACAATTATTACGCCATGGAGCAAAACACAATCTCTTTATTAAATTCTCAGAACGCATTAATGCAAATATATTCAATCAAATTCTATCATATCAGGCTCTAAAGTAAAGTAACATGTTTATGTGAATGCGTGTGTTTAGGTTTAGAGGCAAAGTAACACAGGTTTAAAACAATTTAATTAAGTTGAGAGGAGATCGTTAACCGTTGATGATGCAAGGTAGGGATTGTCGGGGTTCGGTCACTGCTACTTAATAAAACTACATTTTATCATAAAAATGGGTTTATTGTGCCGACGTTTCGGCTTGAACTTCAAGCCTTCATCAGGGCTGTAAAAAACAAGTAGGACGGATGTAGTACTGAAATATACATATATATATATATATATATATATATATATATATATATATATATATATATATATGTGTATATTTCAGTACTACATCCGTCCTACTTGTTTTTTACAGCCCTGATGAAGGCTTGAAGTTCAAGCCGAAACGTCGGCACAATAAAACCATTTTTATGATAAAATGTAGTTTTATTAAGTAGCAGTGACCGAACCCCGACAATCCCTACCTTGCAATTTAATTAAGGCAGTTGCGTTTTATAAAAAGTCCAGTAATAACTAATAAAATACAAATTAACAAAAAAATCGAACTCGCATAAACTTCGTCATCTAAGCGCGTTTCCATAACGTTATTATCCCTAGTGCCATTTGGTGACTACTGTAAAAAATTTAAACACCCACTCTAATTAAATGAAACTTAAATTTTGAACACAGAGAACCGTTCAAAGCATCGAAACTAACACTTTCGAAGTTTTAAGCATTTATGGCTCCGATTGACATCTTCCTATCGGAATTTACTACAGGAGTTTTCTAGAGAATTGAATAGGCTTTCGAAAAATGACCATCTACTTGAGCACGATTTCACAATCGTTTTCAAGATATTTTACAGCAAAATACGAAGATCCTGAAACTTTTAATGTCTGTTCACAAAAGTTTTTTTTTTTTTTCTAATACTTCTTTAAATCTAAACGTAACCAAAATTTAAATACATTAGTTTAAATGAACGTCAAACGTCTGGTACAACTTTCAAATGAATCAATCTTTTCTGAATATTCAAACCGAAAATTAGTTAGGTAGTTGTCAACTTTTCTCATAAATGGTTAAAGATATTCCTTTAAAAATGATTCCATTCATTTTGCTACATTAGAAAACCATTAAAACGTGTACCCGCAAGCATATCAACCCGAAAACTTAAGTGCTACAATTTCTTGCGCGCGAAATTCGTCCAAAAATTCATTTACCGGTAAACGCATTCTGTTGATTTCCGAACTTGAGCTTTCAAATAAAACAAAGTATTTTTGTACCAAACATGATCAAAATAGTGGCATTTTTGAGGCTGCTCAGACAAATATATATATATATATATATATATATCCTATGGAGGGAGGGAGGAAACACGCTAAAAAAGAAGATCCGCTACATATAAAATTCGTATTTAGTTGACAGAAATTGATGTGCCCGAAAATGTCTGCGAACATATTAGTTCTTCATGAAACAAGAGTAACGGACTTTCTCTGGTTCTAGTCTTGCGCAAATATCCACCAATAGTCTATAGTACTCGTAGAAAGGATGGCCAATGCTATCAAGCTCTGCAGTAGACTGCACACTAACGGTAGCCTGCGGTTTTTATCTCCTCCCTAGCCAGTAAATGTGGCACATAATCATTTGCAAACATGGTACAGCAAGTAGGTCGTTTCAAATTACTCAAGCATTAGTAATTTTGGTTCTGCTGAATATTGTATAATCATTAAAACTCTGTACCTTTACTGAACAAATATTCGTTCAACACACATGAAGAGGGATAGAAATGAGTTTCTTTGATACATTGAACGTAAAAATATCACGAAACCGGTTGATTCTCAGCAATGTTCCATCAACGCCCTTATTTTATGTATATAGATTGGAGACTTATCCAACGTCCCCCAACTTCTCCGAGCACTTATTTTCAATTTCTTCATTTCTGCTAAATCATCCTTGGTATATTGAATCTCATAATATTTCTTTAGTCTATGTGCATATATTATTGTTCTTCGGCTATCAATCGGATATAAAATCCTGCCTTGTACTCGTATTCTTTCCTCATTTTAGCTGCCCTTACTAAACTCCGGAACATTTTTATAATTAAATACTTTCAATATATGTCGATCCGTACGGATTTGTAAATGGCCATCTGTCCGCAAATCAGAAACGTTTGAAAACTTCTTTCCCTTATGCAGAACTTTGGGGATTCCGAGAATGGAGTGATCTACGAGAATGTCATGAATAAATGGGAACTGACACCCGAATTTACGATACGAAAATATTTGTTTGTTTATTGTTTATTAATGACAGAGTTTTTGGGACGAGTTATTCATAGATTACTACCGTTTTCTAGCCGATGCGACCTATTTTTAGATAGAAATGAGAGTAATATAAGTACCGCAGAAAGTAGTCAAATATGAAGCGATTTTCTTACTAACACTGTTCAGAAGGTTGGAAAAATGCCCTAATTTAATTTAGTATAAAGTTTGAAAATTAATGTCCTTATTATTGTTTCGACGTTTGGCACTTTTGAAAATATCTCTTAGGTTCCTTATAGATAAAAAAAATCGTACCTGTTTCACAAATAAGACGATGGTTGATGTGGAAAAAACCAGCAGGAGAAAATAAAGTTATAAAATAATAAAATGTTTCAGTTGAGGCTAAAAATTTGGAAATTGTTTGAAACGGCAAACATGAAAAATCAAACTTCTACTGGGACCGATGCACCAACCTTACCCAGCTAATCACTTTAGATTCCGGCTTTCCGTTAGATAAATTAGCATGGGCGTATATAAGGGGGGGGCTGAGGGGGCTGCAGCCCCTCCCGAAATTTTCATTTGATAGTAAAAATGTGTCGTAAAAACCTTAAAAATAAATTAAATAAGATCACTTAGTTAATAAAAAGTAGTTTATTTTAGGTGTAATAGCGTTTTAGTTGCCTAAAACTATTCCAAGCTCTGAATTTTTCATATTCTATACCCTGGAAATGGTCTCAGCCCCCCTCACCCCCGAAATTTTCCCACCCCTCCGGAAATTATTTCCTATATACGCCCATGTAAATTAGAGTAAAGTTAGACACTAAATCGTCTACGGGATATCACTTATTATCAGTCCTTGACATTCAAGATAAAATAAACCATGACGGAAATATAATTACACATTTCGTATTTTAATACAATTCATTCAATACAAGGTAATAGTTAATTCATTTTTACTGATATTTTAGAGCTTTGATATCACTACTCTTCTTACTTTTGATGGCTCATTCCTAGGAACTGAGTAGTGTGAATCTAACTGGTGAAACGTTACCTGAAACCAAACAAAAAATACGTACTTTAAATCACTAGCAATGTTATGTTAAATAAATAGGACTGTAGATTACATATAATATTCATAGAATTACCTAAATCATCATTATCATAAAATATTCCTAATATAAAATGTCCTTTGCTATAACCGTTTATTGGAAATAATACCAAGAACCTTAGCAGTGGAGGTCCAAAACGGGACGTTTTGAAAAAAAACACGTAACACACTATCTAATCCGCAAAATAAACCGCATACACAACTTAACAAATTATAAAACGAAACTTTTCAAAACCAGAATAAAGAATTTTACTGGTCAACTCCTTTAACCATAAGAATCAGACTACTCAAACATATTTTCTATAAACCCAAGAGGATCTGGAGCTTTCATTACTAGTCAACACTTTAGAACAAAGTGTAATAACAAACGTTTTTAGAAGCCCAGAAAAGAGGTTGATTGTCATATATATAAAAAATAAAAAAAAAAACAGGCCACGAGGGCCCTGAGGGGCAATTACTATAGAGGAATAGTCGTGGTCAGTACTATGATGGGGCCGCCTGATTTTCCCCTTGGCTGCTTCGACTGCTAGTCATTAGCACCATTAATAATTAATTAAACGCTGGGTTGGCCTAGGGACGGTCAGGGAGGCCGAATTCAACCCCTGAACGAAGACACTAGAAGAAAAAATCTTTTGTGCTTGCTCGGGATTTGAACTCAGGTCCTCCAGCTTATTAGTCCAGTGCTCTACCACTGTGCTAACCTCGCCCCCGATTGTCATGTAACAAACGATAATAGACTAAGTACATACACGAAAGAACCCGATCTCGTGAAGGTGCGACTCTAACCCGGAAGTACTTAGGCAGAAATTAGATGCACTGACTACCCCGCCGCGGAGAGGGGGTAAGACTATTGAAATATTTTTTGATAAGATTCCTCCATTTCATCTGAATATTTGTCCTTATAATTTTGTAGAAAGGGGGGAGAATCCGTTCCTGCTTGAAGTAAAAAAGAAACCAGTCTGAGATGATAGCTATCCATTAACCAATTACTACAATCCTCCAATATATTATAATGTATGCTGGAGGGTCGATTCTTAACTAGAAACCTCTTTTTTATTAGGCAGGTTTCTATGCTGCAGCTTCAGAATCGATGCCCCTCATCTCCCAACCACAGAAAATAAAATAATAAAGACTTTCCCAAATCATCAAGACAAGCTAAGATATGTACTATTAGATACTTACTTTTTTAAGTAATGTATTCCTAAAAATGTATGCTCAAAAAATAGGTTGTTTTTTTCTGTATTTGTAGCCATATATATATATTTTTTTTAATACATCGTTTATTCAACAATCTTGTGCAATACTTAAGTACATTAAGTTAAGTATGAAAATTAAGATTATTTGTGATCATATGTAAGGAAATAAAAGAACTAATAAAATACACAAATTAATTAAAAATAAAGTAAAAAAAATAAATAAAAAATAACGATTATGAAAAATAAATATTTATATAAATAAAACAAACACTTTGTAAAGAGCTTAATTTGGTAGACGACGGGACAAAGAATACTTCTGATCTGGGAGGGCATTGGCAAGGATTGTGGACAGAATTCATTTTAGGAGGAGTTTTACAAATATTCGAGATAATTGGGAGCAGACTGATAGGACGATTGGAAGACGATTTCTCGGGGGGTTTTATTTGGTTTTGGAATAAGGATTTATGAAAGTCTTTCCATGGATTAGGGATCTGAGATGTCCTTAGATTGAATTGAACGTTTTTTAAGGATTGATGGTCTTATAAGGTAGTGATCGGGAGATTTTTCGGGGTGGTGTTTATGAATATATCTTTTTTCTACAGGATAGAAAGCTTTGGGAGGAAGGGAGAGAGGAAGAGTGCTTTTAAGATAATCGAATATTCCATGGTCTTGGGATGAGTAAGTTTTCCGATGAGAAGAAAAAGTGGATTGCAGGTGGGAAGCCTCGCTACCATCACTTCTATCCCAGCTTTCATCTTTGCTCCGAAGAGGTTAAGGAAGTAGAGAATTTAAGGGTTTTGCGGGTGGATCGCAAGAGAGAATTATCTTCGGTGGTAAGTGATTGCAGATAATCATTGAAGGCTACAGATCGGAATTTGGATAAGGCCTTTTTTAGGAGAAGAGTAAGTCTTTTTTTTTTTTGTGCATCGAAATTCGGCCCGGCTATTTATAGCCCTTCCAAACATCCACGGGTGACCAGGGAATGCTTTTGAACGGGCCCAAAGATGAAAAAACTCAACCTGCAGCAGGCGGGGCTACCGACCCAAATCCGCATGTCTACTGGCAGGGATAGGATGCGCTGAACACCCCACCATGGGGAGACCCTGAGTACATCTATTGGAAGAGGTTTGTTCAGATGTGTAAATGGGTAACGGGTCCTCTGCCAGCGAGCTAATAAGTTTTGTGTTTAATTTGCCGATTCCGCGAATGCGACCTTCAAAATTTTGTAGGGGGCCTATGATGACCGTTGATTCTCAAGGCCCGAGCTTTTAACAGACAGAAATAATTTTTGTTTGAAAAACGAGTGATACTTCTGTGTTATCAAAATGTATTTTAATTACGATAATGGGTAACCAATTGAACAGCTTCACCTTGCATCGAAATTTGACATATGAATTGCTCGAACAAAGATGTATCATCGTCATAAATGAGCAGAGAGACAATCGAAGAAACGTCTACCTTCATTTTAGTGCAAGAATTACTTACCGTACAGCGAGCGAGTCCGTACCAGCTCACTAGTCATTAGGAAATTCTGTTGTTAAATGTTTTCAAATAAAACTAATACATTATGTACATTATTATTAAAACAAGCAGCTCCATATTGTGTAATATCCTTGAATCCATCATTGAAAATGCAGGTAGAAGGTAGAAATAGTTTCTTCAGCAGTCTTTTCGAATTGATGAATTCTTTACCTGGAAAGCCGTCCATCCCTGTGGGCTTCCATTTAACGCTATTGCTTCTGATGAACAGGCCGTAACAGTGCAGGGAGTGAGTCCCTACCAACTCACAATTCCTTTGGAAAATCTATTGTTAAAAGTTTTCAAATGAAACTTATAAATTTTGTCCATTATTATTAAAACACGCTGCTCCATCTTGTGAAATGCCATGGACCCATCAGCGAAAATGACGGTGGAAGGTGGAAGCAGATCAGCAATCCATATTGATGAATTCTTCACCTGGAAAGCCATCCATTCCTATGGCCCTCCAGCCGCCATGTACGCCTGATTGCAGTCCTTGTGACTATCTTGTTTCTCAAAAACTGAACAATGTTTGAAAGGACGTCATTTTGGAGCTGTGGAAACATCCAAAAGAATTGGACTTTCTGAATCCTATATAGAATAAACTCTTCCAGATTTTCTACCAAGACTCTACCGTTTGAAAAAAAATTGGAAAATAAAAATTAACTTTAAACCATCCTATTTTTTCAGAATATTTTATTTTGAAAGACTGCCTCCTTCAGGAAAAGGGTGTCAAGGATGCCGAGATCTCTACTCTGGGATCATTAGATTTAGGAGGGTAATGGTCAAATGAATAAGGCTATAAGTAATGCTTTTTTGCTGCTTCAAGCCATTAACAGCACAACAACCGTTTTATCTCCAAGTCAGAAAAAACTTCAGGTAGAAGAAGAAGGTCTAGTATCCAGTCGAACTTTAAATCTTATCTTCTATCTCGGAAGATATTCGCTGTCTTGTGCAACTCGGATCTCCAACTTTCTTCAAGAAATATAAAATATAATGAAATCTTTCATTATCGACGATTTTTTAAGGATGGCTTACTTAGCGGTGGACATTTTCATTTGGATAGTACAGTGAAGATGATTTTCATTTTTTCAAAAACCACCACTCTTTTGATCATTAAAAGACAGAAAAACTTACTTAGCGAAGTACTTGTAACAGAATACAGAATATGAAGTCCGATTCTCAGAAACTGCGTCATCTTGATGTGTTCCAATATAATATTTTGCCTGGAGTGATTTGGAGAATAGACACTGTACACTTTTTGCATTGAATGTAACCAAACCCAAATTCCGAAATTTCAGCCCTGCTTTCTACCAATTAGCTAGTCTTATCAACATTTACACCTGAACTTTTTTCTTTTCGTAGGGACCTTATAAGGCTTTCGAGAATGTGTAGATAGTACGTTGAATAAAACTACATTTTATAACTAAAATGTGTCGTATTTCTGCTAAAGTTTGGGCTTTTCATTCAAACCTTCTTCCGGGCTATGGAGGAGAGGGACAACAGTTCCGTTTCTTGTAGGCTACGAAGTTAGGCTTTACTTACCACGATTTTTCAACCATTTTTTAAGATGTATATCAAAAACTTTCTATAGTCATAACTTCTCGCTTCTGTTAATATAAAACATTTTTTAATACTTTCTCTTATCTAAGGACAAAAAAATGTATATTTCTTAGTTTTTATAACATGTAGACAGATTTCCTTAACCTGCGTTGTTTTTGAGCAGCTAAAAATTCTAATTGTTTGATAACTGTTAAATATATTGTCTTGAAAGTAAGTTAATTAGTTTCCCACATCTAAATTCCTATAAAGAAATATACATTTAAGCCTACTAATGCAAGCGCGCCACGAGTTTTTACGATGGTATTTTACAACGAATAATAAATATTCCAATGGAGAGTTATTGGTAGTTAACAAACTAGAGCTTTTGTTTAAAATAAAGTGTTATTGTGCCGAATGTCGTGAAAATTAAAACATTTTGTGAACGGTAGAGCCCAAACAGACAATACCATATTTCAAAAGTATCAACACAATTTAAAATATAATCAGCTATTCCCCCCTTACTGCTGGGTCTGTTGTTTCAGTTTTCAGGTTTCAGTGCAAAAAAATTCTACAGAGTTTTTAAAATATTTTCCACATATTTTAATATTATTATCGAACTACTCACACAGAACAGTAAACACATCAATAATATACTAAAATATCTTAAACTTAAAAAGATATTTCAACTTTTTTAAGAGGCTATAATTTATTTAAGATGAATTTTCTATATAATTCTTTATTTTTATTAACATTTTTTTTATTTTATTTTTTATTTAATTTTTTTTTTCCAAACATTACTATTTTATAAATAATCTTCCCAATTATGTGTGGTCTTTCTTGTTTATATTTATATGTCATGTTTATATGAATCTGTATAATTGTTTGCTTTGTTCGCACATTTACTTAAAGAGCAAATCGCCACGTTGTGACCTCTTTAAATAAATAAATAATATTATTATGCACTCGGTTTATAAGCAAGAATGAAATATTTAAATAAATAACAATTTTTGGCATTCTATGTGGCAGACAGTAATAAATAAAGAAGAGGTTATTGCGGTTAGGTATGGTAAATACCACGTCGCCAAATATATAACATGTTTGTAGGTTTTAATTTGTTTGAGCATAAAGAACTTCTTAATTAGAAGTTAAGCAAATATTGTTACAAGTTTTAACATAAAAAAAGACGGGGAGTTATGCGTATTACGACTAAATAAAGGAAGTTTGCGCTTCATATTTTCTTATTATTAACACAGTCTTTAAAATAAATAATTAATTAAATCCGGACAAAGGAGATGATTATGAACATTCATAATCATCTCTTTTTTTTTGTTGTTAAAATTTTCATGTATTTGACATTTAATTTTATTATCTTATACTAATCATAATATCATTAAGTGGATCCGTATTTATAGCTTCGTAAAAAGAAAATTATTAAAAAATTGAGACCCTATTTTTCATTATATATTCAATGTGGCAGAAGGTCGTAGGTACCTTTAATGTTACAACTTTTGTGAGATTCGGCTGCTTGCAGGATTTTTTTTTGGAAGTGTAGTGATTTTTGAAATGTTGTCGCCAACTAGAAGCTTTTATTCATTTCTACTTTTTGAATTGATATTGTGGCTTGAATGAGATACTTGTCCTTATGGAATGTGCATTATCCTTAAAGCACATTTAATGCTGATTTCAAATATGCAATGAAATGTTAAAAAAAAAATGAGTACAAGCAGATAAAATTGGAGTTATACTACAAAAAACACGTTTTTTTTCTGAAGAACCTTCAGAAGGGGATATGTCTGGAACGGAGTGAGATAGAAATGTGTGGTCAGTGGTGTTGAACTACACTTGTCTAGTTTTACCCCTTGGAGTATTATCATTAACTGCGATATTCCCTGTATATATATATATATATAGATGTTGTATGTATTTATATGGTAAATACATCATAAGCTATTCCTTGTTGATACGATACGGCGACGTCTATCGTTAAATGCTAAAAATCCTGATAAAACAGCCGCGACAAACAGTAAAGGTAAAGGTTGAGGAGAGGAAAGTGATGTGGAAGAAACGAGAAGTGTGCTGCCGGCAGGGATTTGATTACCAAAGCAGGTCGGCTGGGCATCGATCAAACTGCCGGTCTCGCTCAAGACTCTTTGATCTCGCCCTTCTCATTTCTTATATTTGGGGGAGATCGCCTTTTACCCCCGTACACAGGACTCTTTCAGGGGATACTCTCATTTTCTTTAAACATTTTCTGATCCACGACATCTTTGAGCTCTCCAATTAGCCTTTAACCCTTGATTCGAACACAAAATGTCCTCTCAGAGATTATGTTTGGTAAATATTACACTCGGGTCACAGACCATGCAATGAATGCTCAAAAACAGCTATAGATGGAAAAGCTTGGAACAAAATTTTTGACGTCATAACTTAGTTTGGGGTAGTTAGTAGGTCAACATATCAAAAGTCCCCGCCCGTAGCCTTTCAGCCGGGAGGAGGGGGTTAAAAGGTCCCATTTTTCGGGCCTTCGCTTATATCTCGGTAACCATGCGTCCTAGCAACATGACCATTTTATAACAAAGGAAAGCTGATTAAATTTGCTACAAATTCTATACAATCAAATTTTTTGAGATATCTTTAGTTTTCGAGATATCCGCTCTTGAAATTCGTTCATTTTGGGAAAAAACACACTTTTTGATCAGATAACTCTTCAAAGATGGACCCAAAAAATAAATGCCGATTATTACACTCCCTTCAATAATATGTAATACTTTATTATTTTATGATTTTTCCTTCATACGTTACAACAGTTTCAGTGATCTTCGTGGACTGTGACTAATCCTCAAGACGTTTCTAAATTAATAACTAGTGGAAGAGTCCAGGGCGCATCTGTTTTGAATTGGATATTGAGAGGGGGCAAGCTACCTATTGCGGGGATATCTACAGAAATAATGATAATTGAGGTATGCGAAAATCGAAAAATTACCGGACTTTTATTTTGTTCTTTCACTCATGACTCTGATACTGGACCAAGAGAGAAAGAAGAAGAAGTATAAGAAACAAGGAGGGAGTAATACTGCACCAAGAGGGAAAGAAGAAGAAGTATAAGAAACAATGAGGGAGTAATACCGGACCAAGAGGGAAAGAAGAAGGAGTATAAGAAACAAGGAGGGAGTAATACTGGACCAAGAGGGAAAGATTGCTCCGTTGGATTGGAGTTGGGTGAGAGAGATTGATATTTTCTCTTCTAGACCTATTACTACCAAGATGAGTTCCTGAACTACATCTCATTTGGATAGTTTCGAGAGGTCAGCCACTTACAGATCAGCCACTTAGAACTCATCATTTAGGAGTGAATTGCTTTGGTATTGAAATCATATTAAACCAAGACATTAAGCTTGAAGTCCGATTCCCAGGAACAGCTTCATTTTAGCGCGTTTCCGTTCTTATCCATAGTGTCATTTGGAAAGGTAATCTTTTGTAAAAAAAACTTTAAACACCGACTCCAATGACATCTCGAAGAAAAGCAAGGTTTTAGACGCCAACAAGCATAAGAAACTAACACTGCTATTAGTAGGAATGACTGACTCCACCTTCTCGACCATTCGCTCAATGAAAACAATCATACAAATATCATATTGCACTAGTGTTTCTAAAGTGACACACCTCAAAAATCGGTGTTTTTTAGTTAAGACTATGAAAGACATGAGAAATATCTCTTTATCGGTCATCAAAACTGTATTTACCTAGCTTCAGAACTTGTAAACCAAAGGTCACTTGAATCAACCCTTCTGTCTTAACGCTATGCCGCCTACACAGGCAAGAGTGACACATTTTCAGTTGAGTTCTATTATGGGTCACTTTAGAAATACTAGTGCGTTTTTTTTTGGTACGCCATAACTTTCTTAATACTTCATCATTTTTCATAAATCAGGCGTAATTTTAAAGATTTTCTCGACCGCTACATCGGTAAAATATACAAATTACTCACATCTTAGTTGTGTTGTTGAAAAAGACTTTTTTATGAAATCCCGTCCTCGACCTATCAATCCTCTATCGAGAAATATCGAAATGAAACCCATTTCGATTTCATGCATCTATTATGCCATTTAGCATTTAATTTTGACTTAAAATATTGATTTAAGATATTCCTTTATATCTTTTATTTACGGTATTTTTTTTATTTTCTATATATATTTTTATTTCTATTAATAATTCATTCTATTATTTAATTTATTCATTTTTTTATTTATTGTTATTTATTTATTCGTTCATTTATTTTTTATTTTTTTAACTGTTGGACACCAAAATTATTAGATCGATTATTATTATAATTGAAGTCCTATCTTATCTCCTTCAACGGATTTTATTTAATTTTCAGAACATGAACAATTGATTTGTAAACTATTACTTTATTATATTTTTTACTATTATTTATTCTCACTTTTTTTTTTTCTTTCCTTTTCTTTATTATTCTTTTGAGCAGATGAGCCTTGATGTGGAGCTCTCCAAAAGAATAAATAAATAAATATTGATTGAGATCTGCCGATTTATTTATAAGATGAACTTTTTTCATGGAAGGTGCCTTTGCCACAACTATAAATAAGGCACAGTAACAGACGCTAACAAAGTACGAGTATGTGGTGCTTTCCAAGGTGACACCTATCTCTGTAAAACAAACGCACCAACAAACAATCACAGATATCATCACTTCAAACATAGTGTTCAACGAGATCCTGTAAACATGTAAATACCTTAACCTTATGTTTCAAAAAATAAATAATCTAATATTTAAACACACATCTATTCCTTACTTCAACCCACACCTACATGACCACATCAAAATATATATATATATATATATATATATATATATATATATATATATATATATATTTATATATGTGTATATATGTTTATATATATCAACCCATTAAGCTTGATTTTTATCATTCCCATACCAAACAATTATACGAGTTCGATAACCAGCAAAATCGGTCCATACAGAGAGGGGAGGGGGTTTACTACGAACCCGAAATTACTAATATGGACTTGCCGGCCATTATTTGTACTTCCTTTCAACGAAACTCGGTCGCCTGTAGCATGTTTTAACATGGATGTTTAGGATAGTTGGTAACCTATAGATAGGCAAGCGATAATGCCTAGATACAGAAGTTCCATTAAAAAAAAATGGAAAATTTAAAATTACCAGGATTACAAGATAAAATGTCCGATTTTTTTAAAACGGTGAGGAATCAGACCCCGGTCTTTTGTAAATAAAGAGTAGAACCACTTTCTGCCAGGAGGTCCGCCGATCCTGATGTTACACTTGAGTATGTTTTCGAAAACCCCAACGACCCAAGGCATGGTATAAATATTTTAACTCTTAGCTGAAAATTTATTTAAGAGGCAAGCGACCCGAGCTCTAATTGGGAATAAATGAGTGGTTAGAGTAAGACAGTGCGGCCTATTTGTTGGAGGAAACGGTAGGAGTAAGTGAGGCATAAGTATTGCATGAGTGGCTAGATCTAGCCTCCATTTGGCGAAAAGGAAGAAAAAGGAAGATGCGGAGGAAGCTATTTGGCGCTGGGAAGGCTATCGAGCGAACCCACCCCCGTCTCACCAACACCCCCCCCCCAACTTCTATTTGTTTGCTTCCTACTGCTTTTTCCGCACTGAACCATCCCCTCGGGCTGTCTTATACATCTGCCCAAATAAAAACTTTCAACTTATAGGCAGCTGGTAAACCAGTAGGAAAAAAATTGTACTTATAGAAATATATATATATATATATATATATATATATATATATATATATATACACACACACACACAAAAAAAATCAGTGGTCCCGAGTCATTAGACGTCAATTTCACAACAATAAGGCGGTTTAAGAAAAATAGGCGTTCTGGCAGAAGAATTGTAGGCCAATGAACCGCCCCTACAGAAATTATGTCTGTTTAACTCGAACTCCAATTAATAACTACGCGGACTCTTCAATCACTTGTAGTAATTGGGATACCGCCAAAAGGGCTGTATCTGCAAACATAGATTTCGTGAAAGATGTCTGTGACGTTCCAGTGTGTGATACTCCCTCTGAGGAGTGTGTTTTAGCCTAAGTGCAGCCAATAGTGGACAACATTGAATTCGAAAGTGTCGTTGAACATGAGGAGGGGTCGCAAAAGAGTCTCCAGCAATTAGAGAAGCCTCAAATGCGTTTAATCCACTTTGGACCTTCTTGGAAAACTCGTTCATCACATTTTGAAACTGAGTATGTAAGTAAACTTTACGTAGATGATTTTTCGTTCAAGTTACCGCGTATCCTCCCTACCTCCGACTAGAAATTTTCACGTTTAAATGCCCATAGATCATGAAAATAACGGTGGTTCATATCTGTGTATGTCTGAACGTTTGGTTCAGTGGTAGAGATCTCGACGAATGATCTGGAGGACCAGAGTTCAAAACTTGGACAAGCAATAAAGATTTTATCTTGTAGTATTGTCGTCTGTTGTGTTCGTGTCCCTGACCGTCAATAGGGTCACCCAGACTTTTATTGAGTGCCTGCAAAGGGGAATATCAGGCGACAGGAGCGTAGGACCGACAACACTATCCTACAATTGTGCTGTATGATCAAGAATTATATACCTGTTAAAGGACTGATTTTGTATGTATGTATATATATATATATATATATATATATATATATATATATATATATATATATATATATATATATATATTTGTTCGCGCCCTACGACTTTAATAAACTTTGGCATAAAAATACTTTGTCAAAAACGAAAATTCAAGTTTATTATTAGCCCACAGAATCCGCCCAAGGCAATGCTTGCCGCTTTAACACATACGATTTCACCTTGAATAGTTTCAGGTAAACGTTTTATTTATATGTTGACAAGGTGAATCAAATAAAAATGTTTTAGGGAGATACCTTCAGCAGTTTTTGACAAAAAAGGGGAAAAAAATAGAAATTTATTCTCCGGGTATCCAAAATGACGGATTTAGTTCAAACATTCTTTGCATGTTTGTCATTCATTCAAACCACGAGGTACGCATTTTAATTACGTTGAGAGTAAAAAAAGCATTCCAAAACATATATCAAGACACATGACAACTTAAGGACTTAATGTAATTTAGATTGGAACCAGTGAATAGTTCTATAAAATGAGTAACTATGCAAATGTTTTTTTTTTTTTTTTTTTAATTTGTGTTTTTAGACATATGTCAACCACATGGGTCATGGATGTCTCAGTTAGAAGACTCGTTTGATCTTATATATTTCAATTGGCATATAATTGCAATATGACTATTGATATATGTTGATATGATATGTTTATTGAGGAAAGAAAGTGATATTGACCAAAAGTGCTACTTGAAGATGGATTGAGAAGATCGATATAGATTGAAGATAGATAGGAGGAGATTGAAACATATATATATATATACATACATACACACAAATATTTATAAATTAAATATGTCCGATTAACTTAGTTCTTTCTAGGAAAACAAATAATTTAGTTAAGTGATTCGAGTTATTTCCCATAAGTTCCCTTAGGTCAGTGGGAAAATCTAACTGTTCTCTTTCTTTTATGTAGCCCCTGCATTCGGTGAGGATATGTTTTACGGTTAGATGTACTCCGCAGTACTGACATATCGTTGGTGGTTCCTTTGCCATAAGATAGCTATGCGTCAGTCTTGAGTGTCCTATTCGTAGCCTGGTCAATATCACTTCCTCTCGTCTTCTGTCGCGTATGCTGCTACTCCATGCAAATGTTTAATACCTTAATTTATAACCTATGAATCTACTTTTATTAGTCTAAGTATTTTTTTTAATATTTTAAGAAAGAAAGTATTAAGTAATAAAATTATTATGTGAGCTGTTTAGATATAATTGTTCTACCATCTTGGTGTGTTTTTAGACGTGGGGCTTACTGCTGCGTATAATTTCTTTATTTTCAAGCCGTTAAAGGGAAGGTGGCTTCCAGATTAGAAAGAGTAATTTAAAGCAGTGCTTGTTCTACCCTCTTCCTCTTCCCTTTCCTCCAAGGGCTTCGTAAATAATAGGGTGTAAGGGAGGAGGCATTTACCCTTTTTCCTTGTTCAACGGAAAAAGGGGGGAAAAGAATATTTCATAAAGGATGTCGGAAGAATTCCTTGAACGAATTTTAATTTTTATATATTCACTGTTTAAAAACTACTTTTTTTTTACAAACACTTTAATTGTCTATTTGGTAAACAACACAGCGCAATACTGGGGTCACAGAACACGTGTAATTAGAATCCACTCAAAAAAAAAAAAAAAAAAAAAAAAAAAAAAAAGAAAAGTTGAACAGATTTACCAAACCAATAATCTCCGAATAAGCAGAAGAAAAAAATTGTCAATAAAATTGCCGTGGAAAACTATATGCATAATATGACATTCTATGTATATCATAAATGTAGATACATATCTGTGATTGAACATTATACTTCAATAATAGATCTAACTACATTTATTGACACACGTAGATAATAAACTGTATATATAATATATATATATATATATATATATATATATAGATATATATATATATAGGGGAAGGTGTTGTACCTTTGACGACTTTGCACAATTGAATTTTTTTTAGCTGGAATATTAATGCTAAATTCGGTTTTTTTATTTTATTGTAATTAGTATTCTATTGTTTATCATATTTAATTTTTTCAACATTCTAACTTTACATTTAATATTTTTTATTAATTTTTAAAAAAACAATCGTACAGTGGTCAACAGGTAGTTGTATCTTTGTCCACGGGGTGTTGTACCTCTGACCACATAAAAACAACACAGCAGTGTAGAAAAAAAATTGTATTGAGTAATATTATAATTAACTGTAAGTTTAATAAATACAGGACATGGATGTAAGCATACTAAAAAGCTATTATTGATAATATTTTATGCTTAATATGCTGAAAAATCCAGTCAAATCGATGAACGTTTTTACTGTCAAGCAGATCCACTAGCAATAGTAGGGTATGGAAGCCACAATGTCTTCAACATCAATATCATACAAATTTTCATCTTCTCTCGTAAACTTGTCACTTAAAGTTTGTTTTTTTCAAATATTGAATCTTAAACATTGGACATGTAATACCACAGATCTCTGCAACTAAATATTTAAGTCTTTTTACTTTTATTTTTAACAAGTATAAAATTTCCTTTTTTCAAATTGTTGCTGGTCATTGACTTAACTCACGACATTTATCAGACAGATCAACGTCACTTTCACCTAAAGAAATTTCGGCGTCAGTAGCAGAATCTGAATTGTCATTAGAATAATTTTCTTTTCATTTACCACTTTTTTAGGAAGGGGTTTTATTTGAATGTGGTGTCTTACGTTTAGGGTGGTGCTTTCGTTTTTTTGGGGTTTTTTTCACCTTCAATAATTAGCTTTTCAGGAATATCTGTCAGGATACAAGGTTTCCCTTTAGACCGGCCCCTATTTGACATTTTCTTTGCCAGCGCTTTTCGATGAGGTCTTACAACTTCAAGTGGAACGATAAGGGGCGACAGGTTCGAACTGCTACACTGAGGATTAATAAAGCCAGTTTGAACTTATTTAATTTATTATTTTTTAAATTCTTTGAACAATTGAAGCAACCAATATTAAGTATTTTTTTTAAATATGTAGCAGAAGAACATAAAAGTTGAATTATGTAAAAATTACTCAGGTGTGTTGTACCTTTGACCTGGTCAAAGGTACAACACCTAGTCGTGGTCAGAGGTACAACACCCTGGTAGTGCAAATTAAAAAGCATGCTAAAAATTTTAGGGTTAAGATAAATCAATTTCAGAAGCTACACCGTGTTTCTTATTGTAATAGCTACTTTGTCCAATGATTTCCATCTAAAAAGACTTAATACAAAAAATATTATGAGGCAAAACGTTATTAAAAAATAACTTACATTTTTATGATAGAAATGGATAAGTATTTTTTGCAAGAATCCTCTTTGACTTGAATAATCCAAAGTAGGTTACACAAGCGCTTTAGTGACGGAGCTGAACAATAATTACACCAAAATTTATAAAATGTTGCTACGTGCCGCCACAGCCTCGGTGGTCAAAGGTACAAGACGGTCAGAGGTACAACACCTTCCCCTATATATATATATATATATACTTAGATATTATTTATTCATTACTTAGATTATTTTTTTCATAAATTATCCATCTATTTACAAGGTGTTTTGGGGAGTGATTATAAGTTCATATAAACATTTATTAGTTTTATATATACATATATATATATATATATTTATATATATATATATATATATATTATTTTTATTTTTTTACAATTTTAGACTTTTTATTTGATCTTTTTATTTAATTTCATGTTTGGTTTCCATTTTTTAAATTTAGTTTTGATTTTTTAGTTGCGATTTTGCATTTCGTGTTATTTACTTTATAAAAAGCCTTTCTTGCGCCCTACTTGTTCAACAGCCAATCGCCTATGTAGCAGGATCAGAAAAATCAAATAAATAAATAAATAATTACGTGTATTTTTTTTTTTTTTTTGAGATTTATTATCTGTTACAAACGTCCATATTTATTATTTTTTTTATTATTTAATTATTCAAAATTTGGTTTATTATTTCATTTTTTTTGAATTATTGCTTTATTTTTGTAATTTTAATTTTTAATTTTTTGCATTGTATTATAATACATGACCTATACATACACCCACACACACACACACACACACACACACACACACACAAACATATATTTATTTTTGTCATTCTTTTCTTGTTTTGATTATTTTTTTCTGAAAGTCAGAATTCATTTATCATGAACCTGCGCCTAACATCCGAAACTCAAACGCAAATAAAGTTAAAAATTACATATTTTTAGGTACTATTTGTAAATTTGCTCATATAATTAAAGAATAAACACCTTCGGTTTAATCTTCTAATAAATATGTAAGGAAATTGTTTGTCAATTCCGAATATAAATAAAATTGATGGAGTTGGAAGGAGCCACACAATTTGACGGTTGAGCAAGTCTTATTCCTTAATTAAAAATTACCATGATAATAAAAAAATAATCATAATTTATTGAAGTGGAAGGCGGCGTTATAAATTTCAATAGGACACTGTCTGCCAAAAACGGGGCTAAAAATCTTAAAGAGTTACTTTCATTGTAATTTTTTTTCAGTACCTTGAGCCTGATTTGCACTTCGTTATTGTTTCCTTCAGGGATCGTTCTCATTAGTCTAAATATTCAAAAACATATTTAATATAATTTTAACATTCCTTTATAAATTGCACAGATTTGTTGGGACGGTTTATCTACGAGTTATCACCTTTTATCTAGTCCGGATAGATGTGATTCTTACCCTTTTCCGAAAGAAAAACCCCCAACCCATGGTGATAATCGAACCCACATCCTAAGGCATGGAGTGTTCACGTCATAACATTCAATTTTAACGGCCCTCCATGAAACAATTATGCGGAGTGTGTTTAAATGAAGAAATTGTATTTGAAATAAAGCAGTAGCCATTAATGTGGTTGACAGCGGCGCCAGGCTGTTTTAGTGACTGGACAGCTGGGAGAACATGTTTATCGTGTATCTCATGGGATGAGACGTCTTGAGAAGTGTGGGCAAAGGAATCGCTAGGAGTTACATCAGAGGAGTAATGAACAAAGATAACGACAATATGGGAAGTTAAGAAGAAAGTCAGAAATCGTAAATGTTTTGGAATAATTCAATTAGAATCACATCATTATGGACATATTTTTCTATATTTTCAACATACATCCAAAATAATATTCGCTTTAAATTTTGTTACATTTCGAGTTTAGGAAGTAATAGACGAAAAATAAAAAAATGCATTATAATCAGACATGAGAGTTTTTGGGATTTTAATATATTTTCTTACATGTCTGAAAAACGGTTAAGAAATCGTTGTAAGTGGACAGCAAACATTCAAAAGCTTAAAAATTAGAACTTTTAAAAAAAGTTAACCTACTATAAATATACTAAATATAATTTCATAATATTTCTGTAATTTTTAAGTTAAAAATTAAAAAAGTAAAAATTACAGGAATTTGTAGGTTAAAAATTGTAACTCTTACTTTCTTAAAAATGTAATTCCCCATTTTTCACTCACAACTTTGCCAGAAAAGAACAGTACGCTTTTACAATAAGCGTCAAAGATCAATAATTATTTTAGGTCCAAAGTTTCTACTGAGTATCTAAATTAGTTCATGTACACTCTTACATTTCAGAAAGCATTGGGACACAGATACTTTATAATATTCAGTACAGCCAATAAAATATTACACTCTTACACAAAATCAATACCATATTGAATTTTTTAAAGTAATCTCTAATAATAAAAGTACAAAAAAAATTAGAAAAAAAATAGAAATGTATAGTTACAATTGCTGATCTTACTTGAACATTTGAATTGGTTGCTCAAGAACGATAAGTACGTGAACTTCAGGCTTATGGTATCCAAGGAATCGAACAAATTCTAATACAATTATATATAAAAAATATTAAACAGAATGCCATCGTGAATGAATAATGACTGCAATAAATCACAACTAAAAAATGTAAAGAGAGGTGTTCCACAGGGATCTGTTTTGGGCCCCTTGCCGGTCCTATTGTATGTAATTTAATAACAGTCCTATCTTGAAGACACTATACCTTTTCTCTACGCATATAACATAGTACTTTTTCTATTGAGAAGACGTATCGAAAAATTAAAATGAAATCAGATCAAAGACTTGAAAAATTGAATACATGTGTAAAAAAATAACAAATTAAAACTACATTCAACAAAGACAAACTCTAAACACTTTTCAACAATTCTAACATTTTCGATATAGCTGTTAATAATACAATAATAAAGCAAGAAAGAAGTATTGTAGAAAATCTCAGCCGCCAGAAACATTGTTAATAAAAAAAAAAGAAGAGTGATTCAGGTCGTTTCATGTTAGAAAATTATCGGACATTAAAAATTACTGATATGGTAAATCTGTATTACAGAATTTATGAGTCCCGACACAATGGCGAAGAATTATGGTGCGACAAATCACAAGCCAACAACATTTTAAATTTATGATGACAAATTATATGATATAATTTTAAAATTGGAAAGGATAAAACCAATGAGAATGTATTTTAAAGACCTTGGAATATTAATACTCCCCTCTCTCTAAATTATCAAACACTAAAACAAAATTTCGGACCCAGAATAAAAGGAGGTGATCATTGTTATTCAACTAGAAAAAGATGGAAAATAATAATTAATTAACATAAGACAGCTTTTTTTTATAGAAAATGAGTTTTTTTATAGAAATAGTAATTGTAATTTGTTAACATTCAAACCTCAATGGTGAGCCGTTAGAAATTGCTCTATGTAAAATACTAAAATGAGAAAGTGATGAATAAAGTTAGGATTGAAATGAGATAATTGATTCGTAATAACGAGAGAAGCTTTTAATAGGGCTCTTGACCCTCATTCCTCTTGACCTGAGGACCTCCGTTAAATTCATTATCCTCTGTGTTTCCAGGTAGGCGAAAGGAAAAGTTGTGATCATTATACAGTTTTTATTGTCATTTCAGTTTGTAATTTAAAAATAATTTTACAGCTCTGCAACTTGAAGCTATTTTGCGTACTTTTTCACTCTTATTTTGTACAATAAATATTATAAACTGTTTTATTGTTACAGTAAATTTTAGATTCTTAGTAAATGTATTGATTTGTTTTTTTTTATAACTTGATTTTCTAGAAACATTAGGTCGTCAAGCTGGATTTGGGGTATACAAATCCTACCTAGCTTGAACGCGTTGCCAAATTGGCTACGAAGCTTCATATCACTGTTAAAACTTCTTGTAAATATATATCCCAAAAACAATTTGCCTATGAAAGTTATGATATGTTGATAAAACTCAAAATTCACCTATAAAAAGTATTGATATCCCCCCAACTCATATATATATATATACATACATGCCGCCAACTTTAAATTCACTTCCAAAAAGTATTAATAACACCTCTCAAAAACTGACGTTGTTATGTTCCAAGCCCCTCCCAATAATAGTTTGCCTATGAAAGTTATGATATGTTGATAAAACTCAAAATTCACCTATAAAAAGTATTGATATCCCCCCCCCCAACTCATATATATACATACATGCCGCCAACTTTAAATTCACTTCCAAAAAGTATTAATAACACCTCTCAAAAACTGACGTTGTTATGTTCAAAGCCCCTCCCAATAATAGTTTGCCTATGAAAGTTATGATATGTTGGTAAAACTCAAAATTCACCTATAAAAAGTATTTATATCCCCCCCCCCCAACTCATATATATACATACATGCCGCCAACTTTAAATTCACTTCCAAAAAGTATTGATAACACCTCTCAAAAACTGACGTTGTTATGTTCCAAGCCCCTCCCAATAATAGTTTGCCTATGAAAGTTATGATATGATAGTATTGGGTCAAGTTTCACAGGCCGGTATATATATATATGTATATATATATATACATATATATGGCTCAGGGTGGGCTTCAATGTCTCGTGTATTATATAGTAATTTAATAAATAATATATTGTTCTTCTCGTATTTTATGATAAACATTATATAAAATAAATTGTTTTAATAAACGTCATTTAATTTTGATTTTTTCTTTTTATTCTTCGACCCATATATCTTCATTTTCCTCCAAGTAATAAGAAAGCATCTTAACTTTGGCATTATTATTGGCGTGAACTCCCTCAGCTTTTTAGATTCTTCTTTTTTTCTTTTTTTAAAGAATTTTTTTCTGAAACGACTGTAAATAAATACCTCTCTAAAAAAAACTCCCCTCTAAGGAAATTATTTACTGATATATATTTGTTGAGACATCCTGTTCCTAAGGTTTTTAATAATCGGTATTTCCAATGATTTTGTGTTTTGTTTTTTTGCGGCCTCACGGATGTGCAATCATTTTCACATCCGTGAGGCATAGGTCTCCTTCTTCTCGCCCCCCTGATAAAGGCTTGAATCTAAACGCCGCAAAAAATAAAACACATTTTCATATGAAATATTTAGTTTTTAGGATACAACGACCGAATCTTGACTAAATCTACCTTTAAAAAAATGTTTAGCCCAAATAAATATAAAACTCCTGCAGACTATGATTTATAAATTTATTGAAAGTAGAACAAAGGCGCATTGATTTAACATTTGTTGATTAAGAGCTAACATTATTTTTATAAAAAAAATAATAAAATAAAATTTATGAATACAATACACACCATATTGTGAAATTTTCAAATTGTTTTATAATGTTTAAAAATGAATCCCTCGCGAACACAAGACATTATTTTCTCTGCTTATTCCATACAAAAAAGTCCTGCTCTAGCGCGTTTCCGATCTTGTCATTAGGAAAACTTGGAATAGAAACAGATATTTTGTTTTTATATTGTGAAAAATTTAAACACCAACTCCAACGACATCTCAGAAAAAAGGAAGAGATATTTTAGAATACAACGCGCAAGAAATAGTACCAATCATGGCGGAAATTACTTACTTCTTTCTCCTCACTCATTCTTTTAAAAAAACGATTACAAACAAGTTTCATATTTTCTTAGCCAATTTGACTAAAATATTATTTTTACGGTCCATTAAATTAAATAACAGCCAACCAATAAGTGAGAAAACCCGACAAAAAATCTTTCAGAAGAAAGATGGCAGCACTTTCGACTTATAAGCACCGACTTCCCTGATTGAGATCACTCTAGCAAATATTCCAGAAGAACCGCTCTTGGAGGAAATTTTGTAAGCCTCCAAATGGTTTCTTTTCACTTACCACGATATCCCAATATTTTTCGACATATACGGAAAATATACCATAATCACAAAACTGCTCATATTTGTAAATAATTTGTTTTCTAATACATCCTCAAAATCAAACGTAACCAACATTTCTATGTCTTATTTTGGACGAATGTCTTGAAACATTCCCAACTCAATCTGACATCTTAAAGTATCTTTTTGTGGACTTTTCTCAAAAACGGTTATAAATTTGGCTTTGAAGATGATTTCGTCGATTCAACACCACAAAATACATGTACCTGAAAACCTAAAACGCAAAGTCTTAATCCATAAAATTTATAGCGCGCGACTTTCGCGGAAAAAGCAGTGATCCGCTTGGCGGATTCTGCCCGATAAAGGCCTTTTAGAGGATCGCTTGAGAGTGAAGAGAAATATAAATATATATACAGGGTGATAAAGGTCTGAGTAGCCAAAGTCTAGGTGTTTCTAGACATAATTTCCAACAAAAAAGCTTGGCCAATAAAAAATGAGTAGTCACAGGGTACTTGAAAGCGACAAAACTCCATTTTATATTTTTTGACAAAAGGGAGTCAATCGTTCAATAAATCCCTCAATAAACTTCCACTTTATTTGCAGGAATTTAAAGCTTAGTAAATATAGAAGTTTTCCTGTAAGTAGAGAATCTGTAGTCCGTTAGGGGGCTGAGGAAAATATTCGCGAGAAACCTCTGATCCATCGAGAAAAACAAAAGTGCGTTATTGGACGTCCAGAAAGTATCTTCTATCAATGGGTTTAGTGAATTAAATCACTATTTTCATAAAGTAAATTTTGTCTATTTTATGATAGCATAATTAGAATTTAATTATCTTGAACAGTTTTTGAGCAATCCTTTCCTATTGAATAAAAAATATGTCTACGCTTTTTCCTTTGGAATCGGACCATCCTTCAAATGAACTTTTTTGTAGGCAATTATGACTAGAATCACCTCCTAGAGTTTGGCTATTTAGACCTGAATCGTCCTGTATATGTATGTATATATGTGTATGTGTATGTGTGTGTGTGTGTGTGTGTGTGTGTGTGTGTGTGTGTGTGTGTGTGTGTGTGTGTGTGTGTGTGTGTGTGTGTGTGTGTGTGTGTGTGTGTGTGTGTGTTTGTGTGTGTATGTGTGTTTGTGTGTGGGTGTGCGTGTGCGTGTGCGTGTGCGTGTGCGTGTGCGTGTGCGTGTGCGTGTGTGTGTGTTTATGTATACATATATATATTGGATTTACTTATTGTACATATTTGTACAGATTGTAAATATCAATAAAGGAGATATTGAAAAAAAAATACATATATATATATATATATATATATATATATATATATATATATATATATATATATTTATTTATTTTTTATAAATATGGCACAGGTCAAAATAATAGTACTCCATTTTCTATGTACTATTTTATTTTTGGCACGTGCCAACAATAAAATAGTACATAGAAAATGGAGTACTATTATTTTGACCTGTGCCATATTTATAAAAAATAAATAAATATACGTAAATATGGCACAGGTCAAAATAATAGTACTCCATTTTCTATGTACTATTTTATTGTTGGCACGTGCCAAAAATAAAATAGTACATAGAAAATGGAGTACTATTATTTTGACCTGTGCCATATTTATAAAAAATAAATAAATATACGTAAATAAAGATCAGAAATCGTGGAATTGAATATATATACATATACACAAATTTGAACCATCATTATTTTCGTGATTTATGAGCTATTAAACGTGAAATTTTCTTGCCGGCACTTGCGGTTTCCTTTATGGGGAAGACGTCATAAGCGGGTTTCCTCCCTATGGACAGAGGACGGAAACCCGCTAAATTATAAATAGAGGATTTAGAAATAACCGTAAAATGGCGGTAAATTAATTCAAATAATTGAATCACAACGATCATCAAAGTTTATTTTATTCGCCTTGCTTAGGGACTCCAAATTAAGTTGTTTTTCTTAAATTAACATGCATATTGTTCGTATAAAAGCAACTAGTGAAATAAAAAAGAATTACAGTAAAATCAAATAAAATTAAATGAGCTATAAAATAAATAAAAAATACAAACAAGCATATTAAAAATAATAAAATTGCATTATTTCAGTTTTGCCACCCATAAGTTCAAACATTTCTTATAACTAATCACAATCCATATTAAAACAATCAAAATCAATAACATATCTTATTAACCAAAGTCTTGTATGTCTTCATATGATTGAATGTTTATATGAATTTTTATATTTTGCAGAGGATATATTACACAATCAGAAGTGTATACATGAAAAATAAAATTGTATCATGCTGATTTACACATTCGACTAACCAAGGATATAACTAACCAAAGAGCATGTTAATAAGGTTAGAAATCATTGTGACATTATGTACAGACAAATAAATATGAATTGCGTTTTGTTGTAAACAATCAGTTTCCATTGTTTCGAAAGTTTTTGATTACTTTTGTCGTTGATGAGTAGCCTAGTACAGTAAAATGAGATTCAAATTCCACATAGTAGTTCTTTTGGCTTTTTGTCAAAACGATATGACAAAAAGCACTCAATTAAAAAATAGACTAGAATAAAAGGCTACACTGGTTTGTATTTAAGAAGCGATTAAAAATCTCACTCTAGGAGAGCAGAGAGTCGAGAAATATCCATAAACACAAACGTCAAGATATCAGATAACCACAACTGTTTATTCCCTTCACGCATTTCATAATAATTCGGTTTCAACACAAAATTAACCACTTCAGATTTAACTTATGACTATGAAATGTTCTAAATGTAACTGACCTGTGGTTTTTGTGTGTTGATAGTTGTAAATCTTCCCATGAACAGCCTCAAGGAGCCTGCTCACATGACTCGTTTAGCCTCGACAGAAGCACGGGCTCTACTGGAGGGGCCCGGCATGGTATTGACCCGCTCGAGCTGGGCTGCCAACACAACCCCACGAAATTCTCTAGAGCCAGTAAACAGTCCGCCCCTCCCCGAATTTAGCTATGAAATTATTTTTTATCTATTCGCACTATATCATGAAATTTACAATGGGAAAACATTTTATTCAATTGAGTCCAAAAGACAAAATAAGAAAATGCCGACTGAAAATATTAAATTCTAAACACTGGTTTGGAGTAATAAACAAGCAGCCCTTCCGAAGGTAATAACTGTTTCGGATTACCTCAATGACCAATAATTTTTGTATTTATTTTATTTTACGATGCTCCACTTCTGGGGTAAAATGTATCAAATATACCGTCGTATAAAATTCAAAACAATTGAATCAAAATGAAATGAAACTGAGTCCAAAATTATTTGAGTTTAAAATAATAGAAATAACAGCGGTCGATTATATTTCGTCGTATAAATTCATATTTTTTAAACGTGTCATATATATATATATATATATATATATATATATATATATATATATATAATATATATATATATATATATGTGTGTATATATATACATATATATGATGACTGCTGTCACCGAATAGATCTGTAACAATTCCCGTAGAATGTCAACGTTATATGGACGCAATCCGTTACTATATATTTTTTTTTTTTTGTAGGAGAAAGTAGTCCATATCTCAACACTATAATAAAGTCATTATAAACATTATTATTATTGTCGTAGTTAATGGCCACAGTTCCGTTAATTTATTAATAAAATAAACTCATTATATCAGGCTGTACAGATGATATATGAAATGTCAGTTTTGGACTTGCCGATTTCCTTCAAATGTCTTGAAACTGTCGTGGCTCCTACTCCGAGTTCTTTGGCATATTCCCTAGTGCTTTTTGAGGGACAAGCTTCAACCCTTTCTTTCAGGTGGTCATTGTCAAGCTTGGTTTTTGGCCTTCCTCGCTCCTCGTTGTCAAGGTCAAAATTTCCACTTCGAAACCTGGAAAACCACCGGTAAACAGTTCGTTCATTCACCGTTCCCTCCCCGAACGCCTTGTTAATGTTCATACACGCCTCAGCAGCGCTATGACCGAGCTTAAATTCATAACGAGAAATAATACGGATTTCCGTTGAAGTCACAATTTAAGTTTTATTTTTTTCTCAGAGGATCGTTTTCACAACACAGTACGCAAGTTACTGATTAAATAATAGGAATAAAAGAGCTTTAATTCTACAATGATGTTTGTAAATAATGAAATAAAAAAGGGAAAGGATTAAATCGCAAAGTAAAAAAAACTGACATTTCATATGGTTCAGCCTGATAATATTTCTAAAATATAGCATCAAACCAATAAAATCGGAAAAAGAAAAATCATTAATGTACAGCTACCCGTATGAAAAGTAAAGTAGCAGGTAAACATTTACATACATAATTTTGAATGTACATTTTACGTACATATACAGAATTTAATTATTATTACTTGCCGTCTATCCTTTGATTTATATTTATTATTTTGTTATTGATTAAATATGTATTGCACATTTAAATTTAAGTTGATATGTTATCTTATCAAAGAAAAATAAGCTAAATACATGGGCGTATATATGGGGGTGCTCGGGGGGGTGCAGCCCCCCCCCCTCCGAAATTGATCGGTAAAAAAATTGATGATCGGTAAAAATGCGCCATAAAACCTTTAAAAATAAATTAAATAAGTTTAATTATTTCATAAAAAGTATTTTATTTTAGGTTTAATAGCGTTTTACTTGGCTAAAACTATTCCAAGTTCTAAATTGTTAGTCTTCCATACCCCGGAAATGGTCCCAGTCCCCCCCCCCCGAAATTATTTCCTATCTACGCCCATGTCTAAATAATTAGGATTTATGTATGCCCTAAATAAATAAAAATCTCAAGGAAGGAAATGAAAATTAACATTTCTATTGAACAACATCCTTTATATATTTGCAGCCAATAGATTATTATATTCAGATTATTTTCTGCTCTATTTGATAATATTAACTATCTGACAGATGGAAGGTCAGTAAAATAGGTATTGGTTGGTTGCTTGTATATTTTTAAGGCAAATAACTACTAAGTTATCATTGCCAGATTGTATTATGCCGCATATGTTCGGTATACTGTCATCATGTGTTGGTTGCTTGTATTATGCCGCATATGTTCGGTATACTGTCATCATGTGTTGGTGTTGTTTCGAAATTTTGTAGCTTCTATTTTTTCCCCCTCTGATTTGTTTTTACTAATCTGTAATACATTACTAATATTTATATATTAATTGACTTGTTCTTTGTACACTATTACCTATAAAAAAAAATTATATTATTTACAATTTATTAATGATCCGTTATTACTCTTGTTTTCTTTCTTTTTTATTTATTTTATTTGTATAACCCTTATTTAAATACGATTTTTTTTCAAATAAAATATGAATTAAAATCGTCAATTAATTTAATAAAACTAATTCTACATATTTCACACCCTTCTATGTTCTTCTTCAAGAGCCAAAAACCTAACTACACCACTAATAAAGGCTAGAAGTACAAAGTCAAAACTTTCTAGGCCATCAGTTTTGATTTAATTGGTAATCTCACTCTTGGCGTGGGCTTTCATGGGGAAGGATCGTCTGTGTACAACCACGAATAATGGCGTCGTGTAGTCAGCCTAAAGAGGCACCTAAAAGGACGTAAAACATGTAACGCTGGTTTTATGAATTACATTATTTATTTAAATTTTAACGTCCATTATTATTAACTGAGAATTTTGGGACGGGTTATCTATAGCTTACCACCCTTTTCTAGCCAGGATAGGACTGATGCCTTTTCTTTTTCCTAAAGAAAAGCCACCACCCTTTGGTGGGAATCGAACCCACGACCTTTGGCACGGAGTGTTAAGTGCTCACGCCTTAACACTCACGGCCACCGGACTCGCTTCGGCGGTACATGTACTAAAATGGAATTATATTAACTTGGTTAATTCTATTTTTATGGCCATCCCGCCTGACATTTATACGATTTGAGAGTTTTTGGTCACAATCAGATATTGAATTGAATTTTCTTTTCTTTTTTTTTTACGGCGCATCAACAAATCTTGGCTATTAGCGCCGTTTTACCTTTATTATTATTATTTTATTTATTTATTTTGTTTTCTTAAACAATGATACATGTTTTCTGCTACTACAGTATCTTTTTGTATTTTTTTCATTTGATTTCCTCCTAGCTTCAATAGTATAAGAAATATTTAGCTTTGTTCGCACATAGAATTTAAGAGTAAATAGCCTTGTTGTGTACTCTCAATAAATAAATAGATATTGAAATTAAGAATACAATATGTACTTTGTGAATATTTATTAGGCATTCAATAGTCTAATAAATCCACAGGTATTAGGCAAAACCTAACCCCACATTAGAAAATAATTTCAACTTACTAGATTACATTAATTGAACAACAATTTCTTGTCTGTTTGTTGTTGTTCTTTATTTTTCTTATTTAATTTATGAATACAATAAATGTAACTGCTGAAAGGTGAGCAGTAGCTGAGACTAGGAGCTGCCTAGATATTCTTAAAAGTTTTAAGAAATTCTAATTGTGAACATTTGAGTGATTCAAACTCTGAACACTGTTTCATAAGGAATTATGCAAGGACTAGATGATTATAAGTCGCTGATGCCGGCTCCACTTTCTTCTTGTTTTAATTACAGACCTGATTCCCTTCTTACAGTCTTGTCTGAGAAGTTATGACCTTCGTTCTCATTTCCTAGTCAGCTCTTTTATTTAAGTCCAAAACATTTTCCAACTAAGCAAAGAAACATTTAAAAGGACATAATTACAATTAAAATGTTAATAATTATAAAACATTTGGAAATCATTTAAAAAGAAGAACATCATAAACTCAAGAACATATTGTATTAAACAAAAAAAAAAATAACTTTGAAATGTCCGTTTTAAGCGGTCCGAAAAAATAAAAACCTTCACTGAATAGATTTATTAACTTTATTTTTTGCTACAATGTTCGCACCCTTTTGGTGCATCTTCAGAGAAACATGTTATAAATAATACAAATCAAGATGAGGAATAAACCTTCAGAATTCTCATATAACTTTATTTTTTGCTACAATGTTCGCACCCTTTTGGTGCATCTTCAGAGAAACATGTTATAAATAATACAAATCAAGATGAGGAATAAACCATCAGAATTCTCATATAACTTTATTTTAATGCAACGTTGAATTAAAATAATGAGAATTCTGAAGGGTTATTCCTCATCTTGATTTTTATTAGTAGTTAATACCCTAACTGAATGAGAGAATAAGTCTGGAGCACCCCCCTTATATAAGTATGGCCAACCCTTCAATTTGTTGGTAAAAGTTCCTCCAGACCATGGTCACCTAAATGTTTTCTTAGTCTCCCCCCCCCCACCTTGGCATTATTTCGTGATACGTATCTATATGTTAATTATATTCGCATAAAAAGAATATATTGTTTTTTCTAATAATATAAAAAGTGAATGATGTTACTTGTGTGCTCATTCGGCCAGTTGTTTTTAGTCTACTGTTTCGCATATGTTTTTCTGCATTTTGTTTACCTTTGTTAATAGTTATACTTATTGACAACCACATTTTGTATAATACGAGTAACAACCTATCTGTCTAATGTGTATTTTAAAAAAAAAAAAAGATTGCATCAGAATTTATTGTCCTGATGTGTAAAAAGCCCCTTACTGTCTGATTATTCTTACTTGTAATTTATGTATATTTATTTTTAGCTGCAGAAGGCTGCTAAAGTGTAGCCGAAACGTCCAATATAGATTTCTGCATGAAGATCTGACAAGTTTCTTTCTCCTAGCCGAAGCCCTTGACTTCGTTGTTGCTTTATGTTTTGTGTTTTCCTTAAGATTTTTTTTCTATTCTTTTCTTGTGTTATGTTTTATTTAAGTTTTATCTGATTAAATATTACGATCAGACTTCTATTTTAACGGATTTTGATTCTGATGTCCTGATGGGCTAATCGCCTCCGTCGCGAAACTCATATTAAATTAAATTAAAGAGAAATGGGAAAATCTATGATATATGTTTCATAATAGATACATGTGTTAAATTTGTCAAAATTTAGTTAGATAAGATTATTTAGTCTTTATAAATTTCAAATCGTGTTATTCTCATAAAAATAAAATGTAGATTTGCTAAAAACTATCATTTACTAATTTGATTCCTCATAAAGACAGTGATAGCTAGAAATGCGTCAGTAAAATAAAAAAGCATTTTCCCTCTGCAAAAAAAAAGAAAAGATTTTCTACCTTATAGGGAGAGAGAAGAAAACACGCTGAAAGATGCGATAAACTTGCTTTTCATCAGCATTAAGTTGAAACTGTCGTATTGGCGTGACTTACCTGTCGTGACGCACTTGCATTAACTCTTTTCAAACGACCGTTCCTTTCATTTTCATATTTACAAAAATACCACCTTGCGTGTATACAAATCCGCTTACTAATGTTCCTTTATAGGATTTTTTTTAACCTTGAGCAACTAAGAATTAATACTTGCCTAATATAGGTGTGAGATTGAGTTTATGTTAAGTAAATACTATCACTCGCGTTTATCGAATAAAAGTCCAACTCGCAGGATTTGCGTCACCCTAGCGCGTTTCCGTTCATATCATTAGTGTCATTGGTGAAGGAATAGTAGCATTTTTGTTTTATCTTCCGTGAAAGATAAACAGTGACGTTTCAAAGAGAAGTAATATAAGATGTAAGGGCCAAAACAGTTGGAAATTACTCCAGCCTCTTTATCAAGATTCGTTCTTGGAAACAATACGACAACGTTTCTCATGTTCATATCATGTTTTACTAAACTACTCATTTTACTGTTACATTCAATTTTAAAAAAAAACAAAACAAAAAAAAAACAACGTACAATTAAAAAGTTAGGAACGAGTCTGACCTTTTTTCCTTGTCATGGGATGAGGAAGAACCCTTAAGTTAAATAATAATAATTATATTAATACTAATTACGACTGTTTTAGAATTATTTTTTATGAGCTTGCCCAACTAAGGAGATTCGCTTAATACATATATTATATAGTCACCATTAATGATATATATATGTGTGTGTGTGTGTGTGTGTGTGTGTGGATCCTAAGTTGAAAACTAAGATGTTGTACGTAGTTGGTAACGGCTTATTCAGTCTTAATTTATTTTATATTAAATTTTTGTTGTTGTAGAAACGTTTGCAGTCTTGCACATCTAGTCCTCCTTTACAGAAGCAGACTCAAATATATGAAATAAAATGTAATAATTGAGGTATAATATCATCCATAAAATAATAGAGACACAAACCATACAGTTCAAAAATGAAATTTCCTCCTCAAACTAAATAACATCAACTTTAAAAGCACATAATCTGAAGATTATAATATATAAAAAATAATGCAAAATCATACAGATAATTAGATTGAAAATGGCTTATAGCCGAAACGTTTCTACAACAACAAAGATTTAATGTAAAATAAATGAAGACTGAATAAGTTGTTACCAACAACCTATATATATATATATATATATATATATATATATATATATATATATATATATACTAGCTGACCCGGCGAACTTCGTACCGCCTAACAGTCGATTCTTTAATTTTTTTTTCTTTTAATACTTATTCTGCTATTTGGGACACCGGGTCAGCTAGTAAGATAAAATAAAGAAAAAAGGAACTTAATAAGTCAACAATTACATTTTGCAAAACATAAAAATTATAAAACACTTGAAATTCTTTTAATAGTAATAATAATAATAGTCACCATAATATTTAGTATAATAATTTAAAATATAAAATATAAAAATAAATATCCGAATGCTGAACGTTACAGGAAAAACAGTTAATTTCTTTTGGGTTCCTAGCCACAAGGGAATATTGGGGAATGAAATTGCCGATATGGCGGCAAAAGCAGCCCACGATCTAACGGAAATCACACCCACAACCCTAACACCCAAGGAATTATGTGCGCCTTCTGTAGAGAGAATAAAGATGGGGTGGCACTCCATGTGGACGGAGGCTTCCGAAAATAAATTGAAAATGGTCAAAAGAAGTCTAGGGCCATGGCGATCATCCCAATGCAGCAGTAGAAGAGACGAGGTAGTTTTAGCTCGCCTTCGCCTAGGTCATACCAGACTTACTCATGGTTTCCTTATGGAGGGGAAGGAAAAGCCTATATGTGTGTCATGTAATGAACCGATTTCTGTGCGGCATATCTTCGAGTCTTGCAGGTTATACGAAGAAGCCCTAGAGAAGAACGAAATTCCAAAAAATATATCTGAAGCACTTGCAGACAACCCCTCCATGGTGGACAAAGTATTAAGTTTTCTTAAAAAATCAAAATTATACACAGAAATATAGCAAAAAAAAAATAATAAAAAAAAATAAATAAATAAAAAAAAATAAATAAAAAAATAAATAATGAAAATAAAAAAAAAATAAATAAATAAATAAATAAAAATAAATAAATAAATAATAAAAAATAAAATAAATAATTTCTGTATATATTCTTTACCTTGAACGCAGATGCATTGATTGCGTATAGTTTTAAATAATATGCCGTAACGGACCAAGCTCATATCACCATAATTATTATTTTAGCAGTATCCATGTAAAACAATTATATTAGCCATAGCAGTTTCAGAACCATTTTTAAAAACCCTTTTTGAACATTATATAACATTACAACTTAAGAGCATCCTCGACAATATATGTAGTGCATACCTTTATAGTACAAAATAATTTTCATTGAAAAACACTTTACAGGACGATGGTAACCTTTGACGTTCTTCGTCCTTAAACCCCATTCATACATACATTTTAATAGTCACTAAAAATCACAATGAAAATTACAATATCATATTTCTTATTATGATACCTACTTATTATATTTCATTTTATTTTTACTTATTCTAAATTAAGTTTCATTTTTATTGTAGTACTTAATGGTACACGATATTTTTTGTTTCATTACCTGACGCGTAAACAAACAGAACAGATGGTTTTCCAACATGGAAACAGGCAACATACAATTGACCATGCGAGAAACATGGGTTTTCTAGATTAATACCACAAACACATAATGACTGCCCCTGGGATTTGTTTATAGTCGAACTGAGTTCATAGGTCCAATAGCAACACAGCTGCAGGCACTGTAATGTATTCCCAGCAGCTCGATTCAAACTTGCACCTTTATTAGTCGAATGTCGCGCTTTACGGGTCTGTCTTAACCGAATTCTTTCACGTTCATTGCGATCTTCACGTTCATTGCGATTTTCAAGTTCCTCGGCAGTACAATTAGATTGATAATTAATTTCTTTTTCCTTGGATTCTTTGAATTTCGGGTTGTTCTGCCTAAATTTGTCCGCCACCTTATAGGAGGCATATTTAGTAAGTCACAAACACACAACACTTTAGTAATTTTATAGAAATTTGTGGCTTTTAGATTTAGTAATATTATAGATACAAAGCAAATAGATGTTTAAATTTCAAGTGAAATTTTACCATAGACAATTTACATTTTACCAAAGACAATTTGTTTTTGAGTAATGTTACCATCGTATAAAATTTGACAAATATTGACATTAATATTTATACGATACTAATGTCACTCAATTGTTTTTCCTTCCCAGAACCCCTCCACTAACTCTTAAACTTTATGGTATGGTATTAAAGTTCTAATTGACCTTTAAGTATTATTACGAAACTTTTGTATGGGAATATAGAAAAGTGTGGTCTTTTTTACTTCGTTAACGCAAATATAAATTAAGTTAAATTGCATTATTAACATGTGATTCTATTGTCACCTAGTCATTACTTGTTTTTATTTATTTAATTTTTTTTTTTTTTTGCTTATACACAAATAACCTAAACCGTTAAGTGTTAAAAATATTATAATTGAGAACATATGCTTTTATTTAAA